>PVJC01050515.1:0-11778 GCA_004026665.1 Murina feae | reverse complement strand
CAGGAGCTGTGGGGCCCGGAAGGGGCATGGATGCTGGGAATGGCTCAGTACAGAAGGGGAGATGGAGGGTCCACAGATAAAAACCTGCTCGTCTTCCCTGTCTCCCAGAACCAATGTGGCAGCAGCTTGGGGTGAGCGGAGTCAACGGCCACTCCAAGGCCTGAAATTCCACCCATGCCTTGCAGCCATTTTCTGCCAGGGACAACCTCCTCGCTGGGACTGCTCAGATATGGCACCGCCTTAGTGATCCTTACAGCAATCCTGCATCTCCATTCTGCAGAGCAGGAAGCGGGCGCAGGAGAGGGGAGGAAGCTAATATGCGGCAGAGCCTGCATATCAGAGCTTGAGAACTGGCGGTCAGTCCATGTAGCCTGCTGCAGCCATGGGCCGGTGGGTGGCCCTCAGGACAGCACCAGCCAGGGACCTATCTGCTCCCACCCTGAAGTTTCCAGGGTGCTTGGGCCCCAGCCTAATTCCTAGGGGTCACAGTTCTCCCTGCACCCACATGTCCCAGAGCCAACCGGACAACCTGCAGAGAAGTTGTGACCCCTGTCTGGGAGGCTGAGCGCTCAAAGGACCCCCAGAAGCCCGGCTGTTTCAGTGCCTCTCTTCTCCTGGCCCGGGCCCAGGGGCTGAGCACGAGGACCTTGTTCACAAGCAGGGACCACACATGCCAAGTTCCAGTCTGTGGCCAGGCCTTGGGCTCTGGATTGGGCAGAGAGTGGCCGTGCGCCACAGGGAGATCCTACAGCCACGGTCCTCAGCGCCGTGGCCCCGCAGAGAGCGCGTCTCGGGAGCTGGCTTGACTGACACCGCCCTGCCGGGCGAGGTCGGCAGCGCAGCCCCTCCGCGGGGCCTCAGGAAGGAGTCATTTCACATTCGAGCCTTCACAGAAGTCTTTCATGTTACGTGGTGCATGTTCAATTAATTTATGTTTTAAAACCCAACAACAAAATAGCATTTGGCGAAGACACACAAATGTAACCAGCCCTAATCAGAGCTAGTTCTAGATGCTTATCTCTGTAGCCGAGGGACTTGTTAAAAAGAGCCTGGGAGTTAAGGGTGGGAGATAAATGTGTTCATTTATCTCTATTACTCCAGCAACCTGAGCTCCGAGGGCTAAGAGGTTAGGGGAGGAGCACCGGCAACAAAGTTTAGGAAGTGGAGAAGTAGACGAATGAGGGGTTACTGTGTGTGTGGAAACGGGACAGCTGAGATTTTAAGCTGGTAATGGAAAAGCTCAAGAGCAACCTACCCACGCTGAGAACACCCAAAGCTCAGGAAGCTGCAGACCTGATGAGCTAGAATCTAGACCAGGCCCTTCGGTCAAATCTGGTCCACCAATGACTTTTAAAAAAATTGATTTTTAAAAAGAGAGGAAGAGAGAAAGAGAGGGAGAAGGATAAGGAGATGGAGAGGGAGAGAGAGCAAGAGGGAGAGCGAGAGGGAGAGAAAGAGGGAGAGAGAGAGAGAGAGAGAGAGAGAGAGAGAGAGAGAGAGAGAGAGAGAGACACATTGATGTGAGAGCAAAACATTGATCAGCTTCCTGTGGGAATCAAGCCTGAAACCTGGGCATGTGCTCTGACTGGGACTCAAACAGGCAACGCTTTGGTGCATGGGATGACGTCCAATCAATTGAGCTACAGCGGCCTGGCCCCACCACTGATTTTTGTAAATAAAGTTTTACTTACGGACTGTCTATGGCTGCTTTTGCGCTACAACGACAGAGCTGAGCAGTTGCGACAGAGATGGTATTTGCCTCTGATCTGGACAGCTGCCCTTCCTTAAGCTGGGGGTTCATTTTCCGGAGAGAGGGGAGTAGAGTCTCTCGCTTGCAGGACGTCAGCGGCACAGTTGAGGGAGGCGTGCCATCAAGAGGAAGTTTACACACACATGTGGAGGCCCCAAGAGCACTCCTTCCTCAGCGTGGCTCCCAAGACCAGGCGGCTGGGTCTTTGCTTCCAGGCAGGAGATGGGAAGGCTCTTCCCCGGGAATCCGATGAGCACAGGAGAAAAGACCCAGCCAGCTCACGTCCTGTGAAGCCACGATTGACTAGCCCCATCTGTGCCCACCGAGCTGCCAGTCAGCTTTTTAGTTTCCACTCGGAAAAATGAGCCAAAGGCACCAGACGTTTGAGAAACCCTCTTGCATGAGAGACAGAGGGCAAAACAGGTGGCGAGAAGTACCTCAGAGGACAACGGCTTTCAGAAACAGAACATTAAACGCCCCCACACCCCACAATTAAATGTTCAGAGAGAACGGCGGATATTATAGCCATGAATTTAGATCAGGATGCTATTAAAAAGGAATATTCAGAGAACATTTGCACAAAATTTCTTGCAAATTAAAAACATGATAGCAGTGATTAAAATTTCATTGGAAACAGAGTTGCAAGAGAAGGTGGGCCAAGTCTCCAAGTAAGTCAAAATGAACAGATGCAGAAAATTGGAAAAAGAGGTAGAGCTAGGTCAGGACATTAGGAGCAGTGCAGGGATGGTCTGCTCCCCCCCCCTCCCCCCCCACTAAGGAAACCTAGAGAGGAAATAGAGAAATGGGGAGGGGGAAATCATTACATAATTCAAGGAATTTGAATATATTGAGATTTCTTCCCGAGAGTCCAGCTCAGTGAGAGAAAACAGACCTTGCTAAGGGCACTTCGCCTCAAAGTCTCAGAACACAGGGTTTAAGAAGATCCCAAACTACCAGAGAGAAAATAGCAGGCTTCCTGCAAAGACCTGAGACAAAAGGAAGGCTTGGTCTTCTAATAGATAATGCCTACAATGGAAAAAAATCAAAGTTGCAGCATATTCATGTTATTTAGAAGAAGGTGATAATTTTTAAAATTTATTATTTTAAATTGATTTAGATCAGGGAGGGAGAGGGAGAAAGAAATAGGAACTTCAATGATGAGAGAGAATCACTGATCAGCTGCCTCCTGCACACCTCCTACTGGGGATTGAGCCCGCAACCCAGGCATGTGCCCTAACCCGGAATCAAATCATGACTTCCTGGTTCATAGGTTGATGCCCAACCACTGAGCCAGCCACACTGGCTGGGAAGGAAGGGGATAATTATGGACAGAAGCCCCACCATTTGTCAGGTATGTGTCAGGGCCTGGGGAGTAAGACAGGCCCAGCCCCACCACCATTATAGACCAGTGGGGGAGGCAGACCCTGCTGCACCGATGATGAGCCAGATTACAAACTGGCAAGTGCTGTGAAGGAGAAGTACAGGTGAGCACAACCTGTCCGAAGGGCTCAGGTTCCCTGAGAGACTTATGCTTGAGATGAGGCCCAAGAGACGACCAGAGCTGCCTGGGCAGCAGCAGGACAGTGTTGCTGGCAGGAGGGACAGCAAGGGCAAAGGCTCTCCAAGAGAGGCAGCAGGGCTCGGCCTTGCCCTCCCCCCTGAAGGGCCCCGTGAGCAGGGCTGGGCCTCACCTCCGGCGCTTCTGATTCAGCGAGTTGCAGGTGGGACTCCAGAATCTGTAGTTGTAACAGCTCCAGATGATGGGGATGTTGCTGGCCCATCCTGCATGGTGAGACGCGCTGACCTAAATGTCTGCAGAGCCCGATCCTACTGGGTTTGATTTGTACCCTTCAGGCCAGCAGTTCTCAAACAGGAGAACCATTTGGGTGTTTGTACTGGGTGCAAATTTCCCGGCCACCCCAGAGATTCCATTCCTGGGGCTAGGCAGGCCCTGGCAATGTGTAATGACGGGAATGCCCATGATCCCAGGGGGCCACTCGAGGCCTGGGAGGCAAGCAGACAGCTCTTGCAGTAATGCAGGCGTGAGATGATGGGCCATACCAATCAGGCAAACGGAAGTGGAGAGGGCAGGATGGACTTGTGAGGTGAGTGGCGGGATTGAAGATGGCTTGGAGGCAATGAAAACCAAAGGGCAGCTCTGGCCTTGAGAGTCTGGGATGAGGCAGCCAATGTCAGGATTCAGGTGTTGGCTGGACGTTCTGCTCCCAGCCCCCTCAAACTAGCCTGAAAGTTCACTGCCAAAGTGATTTTTAAATTTTGTGAAACAATTCCCGGGTGAAAACTACCGTATCTCATTTCTCCTGCAGATGACCCAGCCAAGAGGGAAATCTGCTGGGTCTGCCTTTAGAATCCACCGGAGTCAGCTTTTATTCCTAAGACAACTGGGCGAAGCCTCAATTCCAACTGCATCCCACCAGATGGAGTGGGTCAGGCCCCCGAGCCGCACCCACCTGCCCTGGTCTTTCCAAGGCCCAGGCTCCCCCTGCCAGCAGAGAGAAACCACAGGCCCCACTGCACACTCATGCCTCCTCCAGCCCCCTCTTAGGAGAGACCTGCAATTTCTTGGCCAGAACAGGAGCCAATGAAAGTCTAAAAAGGCCCCACACCCATGAGGCCATATGGACCCTGTGTCAGGCCTGGCCCCTTGGGGTCCTCCCTGGGAAATTTCAGTCCACCCACATTTGGACTGAGGACGAAAGGTTCAAATGAAAGGCGATCAACAGCTGCCCGGAGACCCTCTGCCCACGTGACATGGAGCCGTCAGTAGAAAGTTCCAGGAATTGAAGGCCAGTGCCGCTTCCCTGGCTGGCTGGTCCCATGTGTGTGTTTGAGGGGAGAGGTGGTCTCTGCAGGCTTCTCAGGGGCCCCCAGGACCCTGTACAGCTGCCCCCCTGGGTGGGGCCTTCGGGGGGAAGGCCCTAGAGACTCGGGCCTTCCTCATGTTTTCAAAGGCCGCCTCTCCCCATTTACGACGTGCCGACCCCCTACCCCGCCATGCACTGTGTTCCTGTGGGCTTTGGCTTTTGGTTTCTTCCATTCTCAGTCCTCAGAGCCACCTGGCAGCATGTTCCCCCTTCTCATCATTCAGGTCTCAACTCAGGTGGCACCTCCTGAGAGGGGCCCTCGCTAAGTGCTCCCCAGTATTTCATCACATCAGGTGGCGCATGCCCATCCCACAGCCTCCTCCCGCTAGAATGTAAGCTCCCTGACAGGACAGATCTTGTCCTGCTTATTGCCTAGTTGCCTGGCATCCAGTGGAGCTCAGGAATATTTGCTGAACAGCTGACGTGAGAGAACGAAAACCATACAGAAGTGACTTGCCCCAAATCACAAGCTAGCAGAGGCCTGTCCAGCCTGGGCACTGGCCCAGCTGTCACACTGCCTTCCCTGCCGCTCCCCTCACTGGGTACTGGCTGGGCGGCTGGGGAGGGTCTGTGTGGCCATTGCCTCTCAGGAAGGCCCCCCGGTGGAAGGAACCTGGAAAGCAGAAATGATGCTTCTGGGTTTATCTTGCAGAGACGGTAGCAGACCCTGGAAATCAGGTCACAAATTGCAGGAGTTGCCAGCAGAGGCTTTGAAGCCAAACAGACCTGGGCCTGACTCCGAGCTCTGCCACTCACAGACCAGCATTAGGGGGGTGACCCTGCACAGGCCACCTCATCTCCCCGAGGCTCGGGTTCCTGGTCTGGAAGCCCAGGGTCACGTGGCACTCTTACCTTCTCGAGGTTTTGCTCCTTTGCTTTTTGTTAATCCTCACCTGAGGATATTTCTTCCATTGATTTGCAGAGTGGAAGGGAAGGAAGGAGGGAGGGGAGAAGAGAGGGAGAAACATCGATGTGAGAGAGACACATCGGTTGGTTGCCTCCCACACGTACCCTGTCCGGGGCTGGGGTTCGAACCTGCAACCCAGGTATGTGCCCTTGACTGGGAATCAAACCTGAGACCCTCTGGTGGGTGGGCTGATGCACTAACCACTGAGAAACATGGACCAGGCCTTCCCGAGTTTTTGTGAGGCTTATACAAAACCTGGTGTATCAAGCACTGCATACAGGCCTGGCACTTGGTCACACTGCCATAAAAATGAAAGTGGCCTCTCTGCCTCCCAGGGGCTGAGGCCTGGGGCTCACAGTCCAGCTTAAGCCCCTGTTCTCATGGCCATTCCTGGCCACGTGCCCCCAAAGCTCAGTACATGGCTCTCGGGAATCCGTGATCCTGGGGCGTGTGTGGCTCTGAGGATGGAGACAGCCACTGGCAGGAGGGTGGGGCAGGCACAAATGCTGCAGGGCACAGCAGTTTGGATGCCTGCTCTCCGATTCTCCTGTTTCAGGCAGAGCTGGGACGTCTGCACTGTTTTTCATCTTTTAATCCCAGCTGTTATCAGCTGCTGGGAAATAGTTGAGCCCAGTCTCCAAGCTGGGAGAGGCTTCTTCTAAATTCCACCAGGAGAACAAAGAGTTCCAAAAGAATGACACAGCTGCCCAGACTGGCAGCCGGGCGGCCAGCCAGTAGGGCCAGGCTGGGAGGAAGGCATGTGAATTGGCCAGAAGGTGGCACAGTGGCGAGCCTGGGCTCTGTGGAGTCAGGGGCGGGCGGGCGGGGGGGAGAGGGGCATCTTCTTTTCACTGCCTTCTGTTGGGAAACTTGGCAGCCTCCTGGTGGCATAAAGTTCCTGGTTCAAGACCACGGATGTCAGGTGGAAGGCTTGGCTGTGTCTCTGCCGGGTGATCAGAGCTCAGAGTGGTCGATGTGCCATTTGTTGCTGCCCCAAACCTCCTGACCATCCTCTTCACTTTTGGATGCTTTCTCATTGCATCCACCTAACCTTGCAACACTGATGACAAACTCTGCTGCTCTCTTGGGGCTGAGCAGATTAGACTTGCATCCCACCGGTCACCTCTGCTTCAGAGCCCAGGACGGGGCAGGGTGCATTCTGCAGGTAGAGACTGCGGGATGCTGAGCCCACAGCCCAGGAAGCTTCCTGGCCTGGCGGGAGTGCCCTCTCCCTGGGCGGGTGGCTGGGAGCGGTGGCTCTGGGAGCCGCTCCTGAAGCTCTGTTCTCCGAGGGACTTGGAGGCCCTTACTAAACTTTTCTTTTTCTTTCTTCTTAAGCCAGCTGGGCTGGATTCTGCTGTCTGCAACTGTGCATCCTGACGAGCTCCTCCAACGACCCCTGGCCAAGTTTCCAACTCTCCTGCTGCAGGCACACGTGGGTTATGCAGGGAAAGGACACAGACCCATTCACGGAGACATGGCTCGGCGAAGCCTTTCTTTACGAGGAGAAAACAGCGCAAGCCCCAGTGGAAATGGTGACTGACACTCAGTTCCAGGGCCAGAGAGATGATAAGGTCTCGTGCAGGCCGTGGCACACTGGGTGGCATTCTTTATCTAAAGGGGGCTGTGACTGTGTAGTTACAATGGACTGTTTCCAGATACTCCATTTTTTTCAAGAAAAGCCAGAAATTAGAATTTTTATGTGAAATGTCCCACATTTTTCATGGTTAACTTACACTTTATTTTTTAAATGTTTTCATTGAATTTAGAACAAGAGGAAGGGAGAGGTAGAGAGACTTAGAAACATCAACGATGAGAGAGAATCATTGATTGGCTGCCTCCTGTATGGCCCCTACTGGGGATCTGGCCTGCAACCCAGGTATGAGCCCTGACTGCGAATCGAACCAGTGACTTCTTGGTGCTTGGGATGAAATGGCACTTAATTCACGAGCCACACTGGCCAGGCCGTTAACTCACATTTTAAACACATAATGAAGGCCAAACGCATCAGGAGCTCAACACCTTCCAGTCTGGATTTGGGCTGTGATCGCCCCTTTGTGAGCAAGCTTACAGGACCAAGTTCAAGTCCCTTACCATGGCATTTAGAGCCCTTTGCACGAATCCAGCCTCATTTCCTCCCACTCTCTCCCTTTCTCCTTGTCCCCCCTTATCCCCCCCCCCCCACCACCTGCACACACAGACCCCTCTTTTTATCCAGGCTGCTTCCCTGCCCAGCCACATCCTTTCCCCTACATGGCAAGATCACCCCAATGATCAAGTCCTTTATGAAATGCATCCCCGTCTCCTGGATCTGAGGCATCCAGTCTTGGGGCTACCACAGTGTCCTCTGGGTCATTTCATCTGGATTCTTCTCACCCTGTGTTGTAACCATCAGGGCCTCTGTGTCCCCAGCCCAGTGCCAGGAGGGCGTCCATCTTCAGAGGAAGCCCGGGCAGTGGGCAGGTCCTCTGAGGAGGTGGCTGCCCCCAGGGTCTCAGAGGGCATTTATCTAGTGGAATAATGTGTGGGGTCCAGTTTAGGGAATCCGGAGTGGGGAGGACAGACCCATCTGCTTCTTTCTGCCTCAGTGACATGGGAATCCCTAAACCTGGGTGGAGACCATGAGGCTAGCCACAGGACAGCCCTCCTCCCAGAGCTTGGAAACATCCGTGCTCCTTCAGGTGGACTTTTCCCTTTCATCTTAGAGGAGCAGCACATGGACGTGTCCCCTGTACTCCATCCCATGCTCTGCGGGAGGGTGTGAGGCTCTCAGGCTGCAGGCTCAGCCAGCCTGGTCCCTTCCCTGCCTCCCTCTTGAACCTCAACGCCTTCCGCCTGTTCCGAGTGGGTGGTGATGCCTTTCAATTTGCCCAACTCTAAGCAGGCTTACCTCACAGTTATTAAGCTCCTACCATGTGCCCGGCAGAGGGCTTGGTATGCCTGTATCTCTGAGAAGCCTCATGGTGACTCTCTGACATGGGTCTCTCGCCTGTTTTACGGAGAAACTAAGGCTCAGGGTGGCAAAGCCAATACCCAGGGCCCGTGCCTGAACACCCCCCCCCCCCCGCCAATCCTGCCCTTTCCAACAGACACGATGCCCATCTGTGGGGTAGGAATGGGGAGTCACCAGGCGGCACTGGCCAGGCTCTTCAAGGCCCTGCTCGAGAGCTGAGCTGCAGTGAGCTCATGGGAACATGTCCATGTTAGCACTTCAAAGAGAGCCGAAGCCCAGGCTCACGGCTTGCACACGTGAGCCCAGCTGGGGAGCTGCACCTAAACAGCAGCTGGTTGCTCCCACTTGTGCGGGCCAGTCTGAGGGAGGGACAGCTCCCTAGCAAAGCACTGCCGAGTTCTGTCATCCACCTTCCGTCTGCGCGCAGACAACACTCGATCCAACAGATGTCACAAACCAAGCGTCTACCGAGTCTGGGTATTTCCACACATGTTGCCTCCTGTTGTCCTTCCAGGTCTTAGGACGTGGGGATGTTCTAACAGATAAGGTGACAGAGCCCAAAGAGGTGCTCTTCCTGAGGTCA
Organism: Murina feae; assembly: GCA_004026665.1. Taxonomy (NCBI): domain Eukaryota; kingdom Metazoa; phylum Chordata; class Mammalia; order Chiroptera; family Vespertilionidae; genus Murina; species Murina feae. Next base: position 2,700 of record PVJC01050515.1, on the reverse strand, counting down.
CACACTCAGTTAGAGATGGCGCTGAGACTCACGCCCAAGGCAGCGGACCCCCAAACCCTGCCTCCCCCACACCCACAGCCTGGCTCAGCCTGGGCATGCTCCCAATTTCCTTCAAAAGATGGAGATGCCTCCGCCCCTCAGGGCAAGGCCCAGCGCTGTTCTTCACTAAAGATGAGCAAGATGGGAAGGTGAGGCTTTCCCTTTCCCGAGGGCCAGCCATTGTGCGTGAACCAAGAGGGATTTTCAGAAGCAAACTGTGACCTAATTGAATGAAAGGTGGGGTTTCATAGGAATGCTGCATTTGAACCTTCTAAGACTTTGAATGAGAATGATTTGCTCATAATTATTTTGGAGTAGACAATATCATCTCCAAATGAAACTGCGTTTTGTGACTTAAAGTGATGGAGGGATTTTCTATTCCCTCTAAGTGACCAGGAACCTCACGGGCATGCGTTTTCATCCTGTGCCCAGGGAAGAGCATCCCCTCAGCAGGTATAAGGAACAAGGGAGACAGAAATAAAGATGGCAGCTGCTTCGTTCTCATGACTCTGCTGATTCTATGACCTGGATATGGTGGGGCACACACTGGCGATTCCCTTTGAACCACTGAGCCAGAGCAAGTGGTCTGGTCTAAGTACGATAGTCCGAGGCCCTCGTGCTGGAATTTGCTAGCCCTTCCAGCCACATGAGACTGCAGTTCCAGCATCTCCCGAGTAAGGAGAAGAAAGCTAAAAAGTAATTTCTGCCCAGCCTGTTGTCGGTATAGATGACAAATCAAAAGGGCATTGGGAATTACCATTTGGACATGGTGTGTGTGTGTTTTTTTTAAAATCTATCCTTATTTTGAAAGTATTACAGATATCCTCCACACCCCACCAGTGATTCTTCCTCCGTCCCACCAGGCCTTCATAGCACTATTGTCTGTGTCCATGGGTCATGCATATATGCATATAAGTCCTTTGGTTACAGGTATGGTGTTAATTTGCAAGGTCATTAAAAAAGCCAGCTTTCTCATAAAATTTGAGCTACAACTCATCCATTATGTCTTTGCAAAGAATTCCAAATGACCTGTGGTATACAAGCAATGGCTCCATCACCAACCTTTAAGGTGGCTGTACATGGTATCTGGTTCCGGGCTTTGTCTTGTCCTATATATGCTGGCAGGCTGATGGGGAAAAGAAGCTGCCAGTGACACAAGCAGAATAAGTCAAGAGAGGCAGAGTGTGGGCTCTGAGGGTGGTAAGGTGAAGCTGGGACCTGGTACAGCCTAGTCTTAGTCTGTTGGAGCTGTTATAACAAAAATGCCATAGACTGGGTGGCCATAAACAACAGACATTTATTTCTCACAGTTCTGGAGCCTGGGAAGCCCAAGATCAAGGTGGCAGCAGATTGGGTATCTGGTGAGGGCCCACTTCCTGGTTCATAAATGGTTGTGTCCTCACATGGCAGACGAAGGAGCAAGGGAGCTCTGTGGGTACTCTTTCATAAGGGCACTAATCCCATTCACAAGGACAACATCCTTATGACCTAATCAACTCCCAAAGGCCCCACCTCCTAATAGCATCATCTTGGGGGTTAAGATTTCAAAATATGGATTTGGGGAGGACACAAACAATCAGACTACAGAAGGCTAGCACACATGCCAGGCACTCAGTCACATCTACAAGAATCAGCAGTTTCTCTAAAAGTTAAACATAAAGTTACCATGAAACCCAGCAATTCCATTCCTGGGCATATATCCAAAATAACTGAAAACAAGAGTTCAAACAACTTCTTGTACACCAACATAGCCGCATTGTTTACAACAGCCAAAATGTAGAAACATCCCAAATGTCTATGAATGGATAGGATTCAGCATATGCATACGTGGGCTATAACTCAGCTGTTAAAAGGAATGCAGTTCAGCCCTAGCTGGTTTGTCTCAGTGGATAGAGCATTGGCCTGCGAATCGAAGGGTCCTGGGTTCGATTCTGGTCAAGGGCACGTACCTTGGTTGCAGGCTCTTCCCCGGCCAGGGGCCCCGGTTGGGGTTCATGCAGGAGGCAACGAATCGATGTGTTTCTCTCTGTCTTTCCCTCTCTCTTCCACTCTCCCTAAAAAAATCACCGGAAAAATATCCTAGGGTGAGGATTAACAACAACAAAAAGGAATCCAGTCCAACTATACACTATGGCACTGATTACATTTGAAAACAGTATGTAAATGAAAGAAGCCAGACACAAAGGCCACATATTGTATGATTCCACTGACATGAAATGCCTAGAACAGGCAAATCCAGAGAGAGGAAGTAGATTAGCGGTTGTCTAGGAGCGGGGAGGATGGGGAGTGACTGTGAATGGGTATGGGGTTTCCTTTTGGGGTGCTAGAAGTTTCTGAATTAGATGGGGTGATGGTTGCCTAACATTATGACCGCTGTGTTTATTAAATTTCATTAAATACCATTGAATTGTTCACTCAAACCGATTAATTTTGTGATATGTGAATTTCACCGCAATAATTAAGGAGAGAATCTGCTAACAGTTCATTTTGCCCTAGCAGCACTGCCTCTCCCAGCACAGTCTCTCTTTCCTCTCTGACTTAGTGGTGCTTTAAAAAACAACAAAAAAATTAAAATAGAGGAAAGCTGGCTATGGTAAGAGGGTAGAAGGGAAAAAACACAAAGCAGAAACAAGTGCAGCTTTTGAGCAGCTGGTGTTGCAA
>PVJC01050513.1:0-11793 GCA_004026665.1 Murina feae | reverse complement strand
GGACATGTGGTATTTTTCTTTCATTGACTGGCTTATTTCACTTAGCATTATGTTCTCCAGCTCCATCCATGCTGCTGCAAATGCTAAGAACTCCTTCCTTTTTACAGCAGCATAGTATTCCATTGTGTAGATGTACCACAGTTTTCTAATCCATTCATCTGCTGATGGGCACTTAGGCTGTTTCCAAATTTTAGCTATGCAGACCATTTTTTTCTTGACTTTTCAGGTGAGAGGAGCCTCTGTAAAGTAGAGAACATTGTCATGCACACAGCTTAGAGAGAAGTGCACACGCAGGACTGCTGGCCTTTATTTTACTCCCCTGTGCACCACACAGGCCTGTCTCTGGAGTGTTGATGGTGACCCGCTTTAACCCATACTTCAGCTTGTTCTTCAGGCTTCCTTCTAGGTGTGGGGGTCATCAAGGTCCATAAGACGTGGGCCCAGGCCTTGGGAGCTCTGTTGATTGGAGACACACTTTAAGGCTTTGTGGAGAAGATCACATTGAAGCTGAGAGTGCACAGGCTGGAGAGCCGGGGTTCCAGCTTCCTGAAGCTTGTATCCCAGTTTCCTGGAAGCAGTAGTGCTCATTCTCTTAGGGTTCCCGTGGTGCTGCCAGCTGTCGGAGCACCGTTTCCCCTGGGCTCCTGCTTGTGCACAGTGCGGTAGCTACATGCAGCTGTTAAATTAGATAAATAAAATTAGAAGTGCATGTCCTCCATCACACTAGTCACATTTCAGGTGCTGGATGGCCACATGTGACTGCTGTGTTTCTATAGAAAGTCCTATTAGATAGTGCTTTCAGCCTAGAAGCTTTACTGGTAGAGGTAGAAGGTGGAGGATCTTGGCCCCTCCCAGAGAATCTGTGCTTGACAAGTGCCAGGTAAGTGAACTGCCCTGTACCTCAGTCTGTCTGACATTCTGAAAATTGCCTGAGTCAGAATTAACCCTTTAAGCTCCCAGTGCCTGGTTCCTCCCTCAACCCTCTCAGCCATCTGGACCCCTTTTACTTCGGCATTCCCTTTCAGCCAGGCTCGCAGAAATTGTCTGGTTTACATTTCATACTCCGCTGATGTTATATGGGTTCTTCATACCCCCTGGCCTTTGCTCCTTTTGCCTAGGCTAAGCTTCCCTTGGGGGAAGTCCTCCTGTTCCTTCCCAGATGAATGAGTGAGTCCCAGGAAGCCTTCCCATGCTGATGAAGGGCTCCTCTGGCTTCCGTGGTGTTGTGCTGGAACGGCCCTTTGTATCGTCTCATTAGACATCAGGTTTCTCAAAAGCAGGGGCTTTTTCCATGCCTGTGACCCTGGTGACTGGCACAGCACCTTGGCTTCTGAGCTCTGCTTTTCAGTTGATCCTGCTGTTTCTGCCTACCCCGGCCCCTTTCCCCCACGCCCCCTCCGCCCACCAGAAGCTTCGTGGTTCCTAACTCAGGGCTGCTCTCTTCAGCAGCTGCAGCATTTGGAAAAGGTTCACCTCCAACCCATAACTTCCACCAGATTCTGTTTTTGACTGTCATAAGAATACCTGGCTCACAGGTTCTCAGGGGCATTGTACCTCAGTTTAACAGACGAACCAGCTCTCTCGGCTAGCCCACTAATGAGCCAGGGTGTTCTGAGCCTTCCCAGTTTTGTTCTTTCTGTCCCAGTCACCGAGTTGACAGACTTCTCACCCCTAGTTTCCTGGAATTGTTTTAAAGTTTACTTTGATTTGTTCTTTGACAAAGTGTGGGCACACGAGTCTGGGCTTGTGCATTGGAATAACAGTAGCTATGGGAGAGAGGCCTGGCATTCTTTGATTCTGAGAAGATAGATTGATAGGGACCAATGCAGGAAGTGCCTACAAGGAGGCAGTTTTCAACTCATTATAAAGGGAAAACCTCGTGACCTCACAAGATGACAAGTTACTCCTCACTGCCTGTGTTCAGACTGATGTCAGCCTGGGGTGGGGCCATGGTAGATTTGCGCAAGGCTGGACGCAGTCTCTTCTGATTTTTTTGTTTTGTTTTGAGTTCTGTGGATTTTTCCAATATTGGTATTTTGGATAGATGTGACATATTTTATATTCAAAAGAGCTTGTTCAGAATTAATCATGTTTCACATTTTGTTGACCAGGGTTTGGATCCAGCTCGAGTCAATGTTCCTGTCATTGGCGGCCATGCTGGGAAGACCATCATTCCCCTGATCTCTCAGGTATGTTTGTGACCGAACCAAGAAGCCTTAAGATCCACTTTGAGGCACTCAGGACAGACTGACAAAGAGTACAAAGATCTGTTGTATTTTGAAAGGATGCTATGAATGCAGCCCCTCCATAGTTGTCCAGGGGTTTCTTGACTGGTGTGGGGCTGTGGTCAGCTTCCAGTGTTTCAGGGGTCCACAGTTATGTGGAATGAGAGTAGTCAGAAGGTGCTCAAAGCAGCCAGCTCCAGCTCACAGTGAAAACTGCTGATAGAAACATTCAGGAATTTCTGCCGAAGTCAGAGCAGGCAAATCTGCTTTGTGTGAAAACTAGACTAGAGACCAGGTAACACTACTAAGAATGACAATATCAAGTCATCCGCATAAACCCGAGTACAGTCCTGAGAAGGACACAAAACATTTGTGCTAATCTCGCCAGAAATGCATAATCTTACACAAAATCCCGAGGAAGCACCTTATAGGTCCAGACTGATGGACATTCTACAAAATGAGTGAAAATACTCTTGACAAGGTCACGAGAGACAAGGGAAGACGGGAACCGTTAGAGAATTGCTACAGTGAAATAACCTAGTCAGTTGCTGGGAAGGTCCTGAACAGGTCCTGGGACAGTAGGGGGAAGAGTGGTGAAATTTTAATAAGGTCGGAGTTTGGATGTACTCATCTCCTGTTCCTGTTTGTACTGTGCTTGTGTAAGATGGTAACATGATGAAAACGAGTGAGGGAAGTCTTTGTACTGTTTTTACAATTTTCCTCTAAGTCTAAAATTAGTCCAAATATAAAAAGTTCTTTAAAATGATTAGGGAATTCACTACACCTCCCAACAAAGTTGACTTTTTCTTTAAAGAAAGGCTCTTGGTTTCCCATGTGTGGATGATGCAAGGAACCCTCTGAATAGGGTGGGATCTGAACCTGCTCACAGGATCCCTGTGACTTTTGCTTGCAGTGCACTCCCAAGGTGGAGTTCCCCCAGGACCAGCTGACAACCCTCACTGGACGGATCCAGGAAGCTGGCACGGAGGTGGTCAAGGCTAAAGCTGGAGCAGGTAGGGTCTCAGAGGCAGTTCATGGGTGGAGTGCTGATGCCAGAGTCACTGTTAAGAGTTCACAGTTGAAGACTGCAAGGAGCAAACCTTTTTCTGAGTTTCCTATATGTTCACTTGATAGAAAACCCTGTATCAGAGGGTAGCTCGACCCGCTCAGTGGAGTAGAGTGGTGTTTGAGGTTGGCAAAGCTAATTCATGCCATTCATGAGTTTGTGAATCGAGGACTGCTAACCTAAATTCTGGACAACTAAAGCTAGAGATTTTACAAGTGCTTTATTTAGCTGGCAGGGCAGACTTACCTGGATTTTACAGTCTCTGTGCTAGCTTGACTAACCTTTCTGTGCCCCCTAGGCTCTGCCACCTTGTCCATGGCATATGCTGGAGCGCGGTTTGTCTTTTCCGTTTTGGATGCAGTCAACGGAAAGGAAGGAGTTGTCGAATGTTCCTTTGTTAAGTCCCAAGAAACGGACTGTTCCTATTTCTCCACACCATTGCTGCTGGGGGTATGTATCCCAGAGGCTGGGTCTCTTGACTGGACAGAGAGTTCGCGCTAGTTAAGATGTAACTCTGCCCTGTCTGGCTGCTTCATAATTGAGAGTTCTTTTTTGTAGTCATTACATCTCACTGCATGGCCTGTGCTTAGGTTTTTGAGGGTGGAAGAGCATCACAGAATTAAGAGCAAGAAGAAACTATGGGCTTGGCACATCCTGGCACAGTAATTTCATTGGCTGTGGGCCTGACAGCTGGTCATCATTGTGTTTCCTGATGAGACCCTCTCTGAAAGAGATGCTCCCACAGGCTGCTCTGAAAGAAGAGGCTTCTCCACCCCAGTCTGTAGCCATTTCCCTGTAACTTACACTTGTTAGTTCTTATTCTGACCTCAGGGCCTGCCAAGCCTAGTTCTTCCTCCAAAGAAATCTGGAGATGATGCACAGCTGTTACACGTCCCAGTTCAGACATTCTTGGTTCCTTGCTCCTCATCCCACTGGTTTTCCTTCTTGGAATGTGCTGCTGATTGTTCCCTTGAAACTGGTGTCTAGGATGGAGCTCATCCGATCACATCGCTGGGTTCAGCCAGGCTGGTTTTTTGTTTGGTTGACTCTTGAGTCTTCAGTGAGCCATTGCCCCTAGATCTCATTCACACAAACCATCAAGCCAAGGTTTCCATTTCTTAAGTGTGGAACTGCTGAAATCAGGTAAATGTGTGCTGGCCTTCCATCTCATTTCTGGAAAGAAACAGATTGGTGACTTTCTGGGCCACAAAGAGGCCCTTCCCATAGACACCGATGTTCAAAGGTCAGTAAGACATGGCCTCAGGCCTCAGGGGCTCTCTGTGATGGACAGACGGACACTAAATAGATAATTCAGAAACCAGTTCAGCACAGGTAGGAGCAGGATGTGGTGAGACCTTTGGGAAAGGAGCACACAAGGCTGATTGTCTAGGTCAGGAAGTGCTTTCCACGGAGATGGACAGGAGCAGAGAGTCCTGTTTTCCTAATGTCAGATGCTCACCTACCTATTTACATTTAATTAAGGTGAATATTAAAGTGCTTGTTTAGTCCTTTACCAACTTGGGAAAGAAAATAGAACCCAAAAGTGTGCTGTGTCAGGGAGAGTAACTTGAAGTGCTCCTGTTGTTGAGTACTTGATGTGCCGTCTCCCACGTGTATGCACAGCCTCCCTTGAGGTCGGTAGGAAGCTCATTTTATAGGTAAGGAAGCAATGGTGTGGAAACCATATTGTCCAGGGTACATGATAGTGTCACAGCCCAGACCCCAGCCTAGGACTGTCTGGCGGAAGCCTGAGCTCTGGGGATTTGCAGCGGCTGCCCAGAGCCACAGGTGTGGGTTGTCTAGGCAGAGATGATGAAGTTAAAGTTGGGTTTTCTATAACAAACTCATTCATGGAAACTAACTTTGTTGTAAAACTGTTCTGTCTCCTCTCTCTTTCAGAAAAAGGGCATTGAGAAGAATCTAGGTATTGGCAAAATCTCCTCTTTCGAAGAGAAGATGATAGCTGAGGCCATTCCGGAGCTGAAAGCCTCAATCAAGAAAGGAGAAGACTTTGTAAAGAACATGAAATGAGAAAGCAGCTAGCAGTCCATTTCCTTAACTTATTAAGGCATCATGTCACTGTAAAAGCCATTTCACATATCTTTCTGTTTCAGTTTTGATGATGGGTATGTTAACATTACCATCCCTCCCAGATCATGTCCTGAGACATAATAAAATGTTTACCAGTTTACTACTGGTGCATCAATAAAAGCAGACTTTGATATTCTTTTTCAAGGTCTCTCCCATAAAAATTGTTCTTTCTTCCCCATTAGAGCTGACTTCAGAGTATCTGGCATCTCTTTCATCACAAATAAAAAGTACATGTTATTTAAATATTAGACTGAAGCAGGATAGTTTCATCAGCAGCTTCAAGAAAGTCTGAAATATCCGTAATGGCTCCTCCCAGCTCTGCTCTGTCACCATTGCATTCCACAGTGTAAACCAGGAAGGGTCAGCTCTGACCTGGTTGCTCAGTGTCCTCTCCCCCCACGGGGTGATAGCTCTGTGCCTGATGCCAGGCCGCTGTTTCCTGCCCCTGGTTCTTTCTGTGGTATTTTCTGGCTAAGAGAACAGTACCATCTTCTACAGTGGGCTGCGTTGGCTGACCTCTGTTCCACTCTGAATTTTGTCCTCTTCTGTTGGAACGTAATAGTCAAGTGACTAACATCCCATAGCCATATTGTGAGAAAAGTTAGGGTGGGGGCAGAAACCACCACAATGCCAGCTGGGTGGCAGGGCTGAGGACACAAGGCTGTCTGTCCTGAGGGAAAGGGCTTCGTGTCTTTCTTCCTCAGTGACCTGAGAGAGACTTTGTTGTACTAGCTTTGCTTAGGACAAACACGGAATTAAAGGGAGACTTGTTTCCCTTTGGTGTTGGGTGCATCAGCTCCACAGATCCGTGGTTTCTGCAGTGGAAATGGAGAACTTTCTGGCAAGTGGTGATGGCCTTCCACTGAAGGTGAAGGGGCAGGTCGGTGTGGAGCTAGGTACACCCAGTGGAACAGAAACATGGATTTTACAGTCACTTATGACATCATTGTTTTCTTCAACAAGTTATACATGTTCATTGTTTAAAACCTAAAACTTAGGCAAAAAAATAAAGCAGAAAAAAATCATTGGTAATAAATAGTATTTGTCCTCTTAATTTTGCATATTTCATAAGTTAAGATAATGCTTCATTTGCCATTTTGCAGCTTGTCTGGTTATCTGTTACTATGTAGTACACACACCTAATTTACTTGTTTTTAAGTCATTTTATTATGTCTCAGGATCCTGCCGGTTGACCCGGTTTTACTGGGATGCTCTGCTCCTCCAGTTTCGAGGTCCTAGCACACTGAAGACGATGGCTCAGGCACATAGCTGGTGTTCGGGGGAGGGGAAGGAAGGGTGCTGGGACTTCTCCATGAGGTCTGGGGCCTCACTCTTAATGAGGCCTCTATTGTAGGGTGGGCAGATTTCTTTATGGCTCAGGGTTCCCAGAAGTGCAAAGGTAATAGCTGTCAGACATTAGGCTTAAGATCAAAACTGGCACAGCATCACTTCTGCCACATCGTGGTGAAAGCAAGTTACAAGGCAAGCCCAGGTGCCTGGTGGGAGTGCATTGACAGTGTAAGATCTGAGTACCAGGAGGCCTGGCTCTGAGAGCCAGCTCAGAGATGAGCTGCCACAGGTGAAAGTGTGGATGTCTTTTCCTATGTCACCTCTAATAGCTGGATAACCCTAGCATGAATGTACTAGAAAATATATTCCACTGTTGGATAACTATAAGTGGTTTAGATTTTCACTACTACAAAGAGTGTAGTCTTGAACATCACTGTGCTTTTGGACTAATTCCTCCCAGTGGTTTTATATACAAAGCACTGTGCTAGTTCTATCTTGGGTGTGTTTGCTATTTCATGGGATCCTTCCTTGAAGCAACCCTGACAGGCAGGACCTAGTACAGATGACTCAGAGAAGGTTGTCTTTGGTTTACAAAGGTCAGTGCCCATCCCATATGCCAATGGTTACCACATCAGTACCTCCTAGAGTTTGCATAAAATTCAGGTTTCTGGCCTCGCCCCTCAGAAGTTCTGATCTAACATCCCAAGAAGAAGGGTTTGGCTCAGTGGATAGTGTCGGCCCTCAGGCTGAAAGGTCTTGGTTAGATTCCAGGAAAGGACATGTACCTCGGTTGCAGGCTAGAGATCTGGCCCAGGTTAGGACAGGTGTAGGAGGCAACCAATTGATGTGTCCCTCTCGCATCAATGTTTCTGTCTCCTCTCTTCCACTCTCTAAAAATCAATGGGAAAATATCCTCAGGTGAGGATTATAAAATAAGGATTAAGAAGCTAAAATGTTTGAGATTCTTCCAGATTATGCTGAGAAAGGGTCTGCCCACCACCCTGACCCTGGCTACCCCAGAGCTCTCTTCACTAAAGCCCTTGCAAGGCTTACAAAGAAGCCAGGAATGTGAGAATTAGTAAAGTGCAGGACTTGATAGAGGACAAGGTTGCTTCTAGACAACCTCTGCAGTGGCCAGGATCAGAGAAGATTGCTCCATATACATCATCCAGGAGGGAGGGTGAGATGGCATTCGAGCTGGCCCTGTAGGCCGGGTGGGAGTCCAGCAGGGAGGGCAGCTGGGCACACCAGGCGACAGCAGGAGTGGGTTGGGCTTGGATTAGGCTCAGGACATGTTTGACGAAGGTAAAGTGTTTGGCATTATAGGGCACACGATGGTAGTGAGGTCATTCTTGGGGGGTCTTGAATGCCAGGTCATCCTGTGGGTAGTAGGAACAGGGAGGATGGCAAATGTAATACAGTTCTAGGATGGGGCTTGTTAGGATGCAGCCCATGCTGCTGACCGCACCTACATAGGAAAGATGTCTACTGGAGATGCTCCACAGCTAAAGGGCTGAGGACCCAAAAGGGGATGATAGTGAATGGGAGAAATGATAGGGACACGGAAGAAAGGCAGCATCTCCCAGGTCCATTTCCATCTCTCAGAAGTGCATCAGCCAGTTAGCAGCATGGGTTAAACTAACTGCATCCCTGCTTTCAAGCCTCAATTATACACCTCCCAATCCCAGAGCTGGCTGCCATCCCTGCCTTCTGGTCACCTCCTGACACAGGATTCCTGTACCCCTCTGTGAGGAACAAAAACCCAGGGGTTGAGATTATGTATAATAATAAAAGCATAATATGCTAATTAGGCCAGATAGCCGAACAACCTTCCAGACAAAGCTAGGGCTGTGGGGGCCGAGGCAAGCCACCGTGGCTGTGATGGCTGAGTCCCCCCTGAGTACAAATTTTGTGCGTTGGGCCTCTAGTCCTATATAATAAAGGGGATATGCAAGTTCACCATCACCCTGCCACAAAGATGGCTGCACCCACAGCAGAGGCGAGTTCCTGTAACGAACCTTAATGAGCAATCAGCAGGGACCTCAGGCCGTGCCCCCCTTGCCCCTCCCCACCGCCCAGCAGGGCTTGACGGGATCTCAGGCCACCGGGTGGCACTTGACTGGGGACCTCAAGGTGCGCCCCCTGCCCCGGCCTGGGCTGGGGGACCTGAGGCTGCATCCCCCCCTCCCAGAGGGGCTTGATGGGGGACCTCAGGCCGTGCATCCTGCCTGGTGGGGCTTAACAGGGGATCTCAGGCCACATCCCCCATCTGGCAGAGCTTGATGGGGACCTCAAGGCGTGCCCCCTGCCCTGGTGCTGGGCCAGGGGACGTGAGGCTGCGCTCCCCACTCGGAGGCGCTTGACAAGGGTGGGACCAGCCGGGTCTGGATCTAGCCCAATTGGGGGGGGGGGCAGCCAGGTCTGGGTCTTATGCGATTTTGAGGTGCATGTGGGTAGGTGGGGACTTGACTTTGAGGTGCATGTGGGTGGGTGGGGACTTGACTTGGTCCCGTGGTGCTTCCCAGACACTGACAGGAGGAAGATTTTCATATACATTTTACTAATTTTCTTTCATCTCTGGCAGGTCTATTATAGAGAATGGGCAAATAGCAATAATAAAATATTTCCTCTAATCCCTTCTTAATGTGCATGAATTTTGTGCACTGACTGAGCCACTAGTGTGCATATATAAAAGGCTAATATGCTAAGTATCTGGGTAATGATGTCACGTAGCAACGCTCAGCTTCCTCTTCCTGGTGACTAGCCTCCTTGCAGTTTCTTCAGCCCAAGAACAGGACTTGCTTTATAGCCAGGTGGAAACATTTCACACTTTGTCTGTGATGTGTTTTCCCATGCCTCATCTCATTTGATCCTCCTGGAGTAGGTAGATAGGAGACTTGGTGGAATCCTATTTTCTTTTAATTAGATGGAAAACAGAGGTTTAGAAACTTGACCCAGCTGAAAAGAAGTAAGAAGTGGTGGACCTTGGAAATGACTTCAGGTTTTCTCACTGCACAGAATATAGTCAAACACTGCTGCAGTTAAATATTTTACCCTTTGTTCTCCTGTGCATGATCCACAATAATCTGCTTCGTATTGATATTTACTGCTGTGTTGCTGACAATTACCTGGAAGAGAAGTTGAGGTGCTTCACTGGGCTGGAAAAAGTTTAGCTAAATCAGAAAGGAGGCCTAATTAAGCAAGTTTATTCTATATATATAAAAGACTAAATTGATACATATAAAGCTCTCACTGGTGCCAATCACACACATGTGTTTCAATCTGTGATTGTTGATCGTGAATTTGGTTGACACTTCTATTATAGAGAGAGGGTGAATAGTGATATTAAAATATTTCTAATTTCCTTTCCATGTGCATGAATTTGCACAATAGTGGTGTTAATGACCATAATGAGCTGGCTGAGGCCTTTGCCAGAGGAAGGCAAGAACCAGACTTTAGAGAGCAGAGAAGGCTGTTGTGGAAGCCGTGGGGCACCCACAATGAGGGTAAATAGATGGTGAAAGAGTTGGTTCTGCAAAGAGGCTGCCATTTAATCCAAGGGAGACATAGCCAAGTTGGGTAATTATAACAAGGAAAGCCAAGAGAATGACCCTGACCTCTCCGCATTGGAGGGATTTATGCTGCAGTTCCAACAAGTAGTCTGGAGGGGGAGACAGAGGCTGGGGCTACAAAACTGCTGCTTGGGACTGTCAAGATCCAGAGCCAAATCTGGCTCCGTGACCTGTCTGGTCTCTGATCATCCAGGCGGGAGGGGCAGCCACTTTCAGAGGGATAATGCGGTGGGAGGGAGGCCAGGAAGGGCTGTGGTAACTGGCACCCAGGTTTGGAGGCAGGGCCTAGAGACATTATCAGTGCAGGGGACTAACAGGGGGAAGTGGGTCTGGGAAGAAAACTCCCTCCTCCCATTAGACTTGCCCAATACATTCAAGGCCATGCCCCACAAAATGAGCTGGCAGAACAGCTTGGGGTATAACTTCCCACTCCTGTTACTTTGGAACCCTGGGCTCCTCCCTGTATAGGCAGCAAGGCAGGCCACAGAAGAGGGTGGAGGAGGATTAAGTAATACAAACCCAGAGGGGAAAGGCCCAGGGCCTGAGGCCTGCAGCTGTGCAGGCATCTGCAGCAGCTCCTCCAGCAGGCCCCACAAGGGCACTGGGCCTGGGGCCTCCCAGTGCTTGCATTTCTGAGTTTCACAAGAGTGCTTCCCAGACATCTCAAGATGGATCTCAGTTACCCTGCTTTCAGAGGCCACCCACCCCCTCCCCTGCCTGCCATCCTGGGCCTATGGGCTCACTGCTGGGAGCAACTTCTGAAAGCAGGGGAGCTGCCTAACCAAAACTGTGTTTTTCTTAACTCCTCTTCCTCTTCTACCGGATGCTAAATTAAATTCCCTGTGAAGAACAAAAGTCGAATAGGGCTACCCAGAACCAGAGGCCAAAAGGAGGGCCAGGTGGATTGGTCTTCAACTGGCTTGCACCAGTACAGCTGATCTGGTTGTGAAATAAATACATGAACCAACTAATCAACAGCTGCTGCCCCAATCTGCCACTTCATCCCCTGGGACACCCTGCCTGGCCCTCCCCTTGGGAAAGGGGTAATGCCTGGCAGCATGACTTCTTCCAAACTGATTAGCCAGCGCCCAAGTGCTCCTGATGGTCAAATATTTTAACACTGCCATGGAGTGGGCCCTTCTGTAGAGTGTGAGTGTAAAAGGGACTTCGTGGCAGACCTGACAAGCTCAGTGATGGGAAGTACCCACACAGAATGGTCTGGTCATAAATTCCTAAGTGGGCAGGTCATACCAGGTAGTCACGTCCCAGTCCTATAGCTTCCTTAGCCAAAGTCAATCTTCACACCCTAAGCAGCCCTGTTCATTGTTCTTCTGCAGCTGGGATAACATACGTTTGAAATGTCAGTCATTTTCTTTCCCAGACCCCTCGAAGGCACAGCTGCAGGCACCAGAGCACAAACATGAGACTCCTCTTGCTGCCTGCATACCATCTCTATGTGCTGTAATTGTTAAATGTTAACTATCCTGTATCCACCAACGTAAAAGAAGTCTCTCTCCATTTTGCTTTTTATCCAATCCAAGGAATTTCC
>PVJC01050512.1:0-11780 GCA_004026665.1 Murina feae | reverse complement strand
CAGATATTAGGAAAAAGTTACAGAAGTTAGAAGGCTTTGAGGGGAAATCAATCTCAGAAATGGTAGAGGTAGCCCAAAAGGTCTTCAATAACCGGGAAGATACAGCAGCGGAATTAAACACAAGATGGCATAAATCCTGGTCACCATAACGGAGGAGAAGGGTGAAAAGGAGGCCCATGGGAAGGGGAAAGGCTCCCCCCGAGTAAAGCTGAGCAAGGACCTCCTCAAGGCTCTGGCCGACCTGGGGTATAGGGTGTCGGCCAAGAAGGCTCAACTCTGCGAGACCAAGGTAACTTATCTGGGGTACAACATTGAGGGTGGACAGAGGACACTATCATCCAGCCAGGGTGCAGGCAATTTTAGCCATACCCAAACCCACCACAAAGAGGCAGGTCCGGGAATTCCTGGGAGCAGTGGGCTACTGTTGGTGTGGATATTAGGCTTCGCAGAAATAGCCAAGCCTTTATATTCCATCACTGGAGGAAGGGAGCCTGAGTTAACTTAGACTAAGGAGGCCCAGGGGGCCTTCACCCGGCTCAAGCAGGCACTGACTGGTGCACCGGCTCTGGCCCTACCTGACCTTGAAAAGCCTTTCTGCCTTTTCGTGGCAGAGGCGAAGGTAGTGGTGAAGGGGGTCCTGACCCAGACTCTTAGACCTTAGAGAAGGCCAGTGGCCTATCTCTCAAAAAGACTAGACCCAGTGGCAGCCGGTTGGCCAAGCTGCTTAAGGGCCATCGCTGCCACAGCAGAGCTGGTAAAGGAAGCATCCAAGTTCACTTTTGGTCAGAACCTCCAAGTAGTCACCCCACATGCAGTTGAGGCGCTTCTCCACAGCCCACCTGAGAGATGGATGTCTAATGCCCATATTACCCAGTACTAGGTGCTCCTCCTAAACCCACCCGAGTCATCTTCCTGAAGACTGCAGCCCTTAACCGTGCTACACTGCTCCTGGACGAAGGGGATGAGCCCCCACTTCACGATTGTGAAGAGGTCTTGACTACCCTGACCTCTCTCTGAGCGGACCTGAAGTGTCCGGGGAGGAGGTAGTCTGGGCACAGGCCCTGGGTCACGGAACCTTGCCTCAGAAGGCTGAGCTCATTGCCCTAACCCAGGCCCTCCGGTGGGGAAAAGGCGAGACTAAACATTTATACAGATAGCCAGTATGCTTTTGCTACCATCCATTATACAGGGCACTGTACCAAGAGAGAGGCCTTTTGACCTCAGGGGGAAAGGACATTAAGAATGCCCCCGAGCTCTAGTCGGCTTGGTTCAGTAGATAGAGCATCGGCCTGCGGACTGAAGGGTCCCAGATTCGATTCTGGCTAAGGGCACATGCCTGGGTTGTGGGCTTGATCCCCAGTAGGGGGCATGCAGGAGGCAGGCAATCAATGATTCTCTCGCATCATTGATGTTTCTATCTCTCCTTTTCCCTTTCTCTCTGAAATCAATAAATAAATATTTTAAAAAAAGAATGCCCCCGAGATCCTTGCTCTGCTGGCAGCCATCTGGGGGCCAAAGGAGGTACCTGTTATACACTGTCGGGGGTACCAGAAGGAAGTCACCCCCATAGCCCGAGGCAACAGGCTGGCTGATCAAGCAGCAAAGGAAGCCGCTAAAAGACCAGTAGGGACCCTACAGGTCTTAGTGGCCCTCCCAGACCCTCAGCTGCCCAACACCCCAACCTACACCAAGAAGGAAGAAGAGCAAGCAAAAGGACTAGGGCCGGGGTAGCCAGGGGAGAATGGCTGAAACTCCCGGACCACCATCCGTTCCTCCCAAAAAGCCTGGGCAGAATCATCATAGAGCAGACCCATAGGGGCACCCATCTCAGAGGCACCAAGCTGGCTGAGCTTCTTCGCAGGGATTACTACGTTCCAGGACTACAGAGGATGGCCAAGAACGTGGCTCGGAGATGCCAGGCGTGTGCCCAAGTGAACCCCAGTCAAGCCCTCTCCAACCCGCCTGGAGTAAGGTTCCGAGGAAGCACCTCGGAGGAGCACTAGGAAGTTGACTTCTCCGAACTCCCCGCAGGCCAGGGAGGATGCAAATGCCTCCTGGTGTTCATCCTTCTCAGGATGGCCAGAGGCCTACTCCACCAGAACTGAGACAGCTCAGGTAGTGCTTAAGAAGCTCCTCTCTGAAATTGTCCCCCGGGTTGGCCTACCACTATACATGGGGTCCAACAACGGTCCAGCATTCATCGCCGAAATCACCCAATTGACAACTAAAGCATTAAAATTGCATTGCGTATATAGGCCTCAAAGTTTAGGACAGGTAGAGAGGATAAATCGGACATTAAAGGAAACATTAACCAAGTTAAAAATAGAGACTGGCGAGAACTGGGTAAGCTTACTCCCCTTTCCCTTCTCTGAGCTAGGTGCACCCCGTATGTCCAGGGATTGACCCCTTTTGAAATAATGTTCGGGCACCTCCTCCACTGGTGCCCAAGTTAGGGGAGGAGGAGGTTGCCCACCTCTCCAACCGTAATCTGCTTAAGTCTTTGCAGGTACTCCAGAAAGCTGCCACATCAGCACAGCGGATTGTGCGGGAAGCTCACCGAAACCCCGACATCCCTGCGACTGAGGAAGCAAGTTGGTTTTCCCCTGATGACTTAGTTTAGGTCAAGAGATGCCAGCCCAGGGGGCTCGAACCCCGCTGGGATGGATCATACACCGTTGTCTTAAGCATCGCGACTGCAGTCAAAGTCATAGGAAAGAAGCACTAGATTCATCGCACCCAAGTGAAGAAAGCAGAAGGGGTACCCGGTAGCGGCAGCCCCTGGAGATGGACAGTGAAACCAACCCCAGATCCTTTAAAGGTGAAGTTAGTACCTGCACCATAATTCATCTCATTTTGCTAGCTAGCCCTGACCTGGCAATTGGGCGAGCCCGTCTCCCACCAGGCAAACCGGCATCGGTGGGAAGCAACTCAGCTGACAGATGGGATGCTTCTGGCAGAATTCACTAGAACTGGTCAGCCGACGTTACGCTTCGACCTCTGCCGGCTGTTTGGTGAGAACTGGAATCGACCACGATCCCACTCACCCCACCAGAAACGGTATGTCTCCTAGGGAGGCCCTGACCAGGACGCCTCATTTCCATATGGATGTGGGACACTGTTTGCTGAGCAAGAACTTCAGAGAACGGACTGTATGTGTGCCCCAGGAAACACCCCAACCCATGGCGAGCAGGGAAATGTGGAGATCATAAGGACTTCTATTACCAGAACTGGGGCTATAAGACCTATGGCCCTTAGAGAATAGCCATACCTGACCTCTACCTTC
This sequence comes from Murina feae, assembly GCA_004026665.1. NCBI lineage: Eukaryota > Metazoa > Chordata > Mammalia > Chiroptera > Vespertilionidae > Murina > Murina feae. The sequence goes on along the minus strand of PVJC01050512.1, from coordinate 8,497 downwards.
AGTTGGTCCATAAAGATGAGAAAGGGCCCCCTTCCATCATAGGGAGCTGTAACTCCATAATTCTTATTCCCCTACAGTACTGGGTGAGAGGATAGACGGGAGGGGGAACATGGGGACTCAGACTCTATGTTGCCCGACCAGACCCAGGGGTGTTGTTCACTGTCCAGAGGAGGGAGGTCCCTAGGACACCAAAACCCATTGGACCCCTGGTTCCCCAGAGCCACAGGCCAGGGCCAAGACCCTCCTCCTCAAGCAACCCCGGGCCCTCACCCTCAAGTACCCCCCGGAGGACTGAAGTTCGCCCCTCAGGAAAGAAATTAGGGGTTTCTCCTCTCCGGCCTGACGTCTTTGCCCCGCTAGAGGCTTCGTTCCAACTCCTAAACGCAAGCTCCCCAAACATCACTATAGACTGTTAGTTGTACCTAAACCCTGAACCCTCATATTACATTGGGGTAGGAGCAAATACCACCGTCGGGAGAGCAGACAGCCAAGTCCGAAACATCTCCGCCAAGGAAGAAGACGGGAAGAGAAGTTTTGCCGGTGGGGAAACTGCAAACAAGGCTTGACTCTGGGGGATATCACAGGGGCTGGACTCGGAATACCTATGTCAGTAACTGTGGGCAGACCCTACACCTCCCTGAGAAACCCAGGAGCGGGGACCTGTAGTACTTAGTAGCCCCGAATAGGACGTGGTGGGCCTGCTAGGGGTGACCCCCTGTGTTCTCTCCCTCACCCTCCAGACAGGACAAGAACCCGGACTCTGAATACTCACCCATATACTGCCCCAGGTGTACTACTACTCTGGCGAAGGAGGAAGGGCACACCTCCTCCTAGAACCCAGACGGGCTAAAAGGGCCCTGGTACTCATTCCCCTCCTGGTGGGACTAGGGATCGCAGGATCAATGGCTGTAGGCACGGCTGCCCTAGCTACAGGGTATCAAAATTACCAGACCTTAGGGGCCCAGATTGAGCAGGACTTAAGCACCCTAGAAAAATCAATAGGACAGCTAGAAGAGTCAGTAGGGTCCTTAGTTGAGGTGGTCCTACAGGAGGGGGCTCGGCCTACTATTCCTGAAGCAGGGAGAGCTATGTCTAGCGTTAGGAAAAGCATGCTGCTTCTACACTAACCACTCTGGGGTAATTAGAGAAAGTCTAAGTCAGTTAAGGGAACGGCTGACAGACAGAGAGGAGGCGCGTAAGGTGGAAAGGAACTGGTATAAGAATCTGTATTCCTGGTCCCCCTGGCTCACCACTCTGCTCACTGCCGCAGTGAGGCCACTGCTCCTTCTCCTCCTCGGGCTCACGGTTGACCCTTCCTTAATCCGGTAGTTCATCAACCTCGTTGAAGACCGGATTCAAGCGGTAAAACTCATAGTTCTACACACCCAATACTCACAACTCCTGCTAGTAGATACTAGCGACGAATCCGGGATCTGAATTTGTCCAGAAGACCAGTAGGGAATGTGATGGCTCTAACCCCTTGCAGACAAAAACAAGGACACAAGAGAGTTAGAGAAAATTTTCCTCTGCCCCCATGGCAGGGAGCGTCAGTCATCAGATAAGGATTGCCATTCCTGCAGAAACTTGCAATCTCCAAGGCATAGACCTCAGTTCCGCTGAAGAACAAGGTGTCCTTTGTGGTTCCAGTGAATAAAAGCTTGCTTAGCACCAAGGTCAGGGCTTTTACAGGCGAGGCTTCCCCGCAAGAAAGTACCTGTAAAGGCCCTGGCCAGCTCAATGAATTCTCGCTTGCTGCTTAAGACCTAATTAGAGTCGGTGGTCTTACTCTCGCTAACTTGGTCCACAACAGTATAAGTGGAAGTGTATCCTTTAAAAGAGGGGGCATGCTCTTTGGGACTTCCTCCTTCCTATTGGCTGGAATGCTGATCAAATGGCTGGAGCTCAAGCAGCTACTTTGGACTAGGAGGCAAAGCCTCACGTTAAGAACGACAGAAGAGCCCTTCTGACTTTATTTACACCAGAAAGAAATAAACTTTAATCTTGTTTAAAACATGGTTAAACTTGACCCTAAATAACTGAGTTGGGAAAACAGAAAGCAGAAGAGGTTAGATTGAAGAGGAAAACAGAAGCCCATGATGCATGAGGAAGTTTGCACAAGAGTAAACTATTGTGCCCTGGCCGGTGTGGCTCAGTTGATTGAGTATCCTCCCCTGCACTGAAAGTCGTGAGTTCTATTCTGGTCAGGGCACATACCCAGGTTACAGGTTTGATCCCTGGAGGGAACTGATCAATGTGTATCTCTCCCTTCCTCTCTCTCTCTCTCTCTCTCTCTCTCTCTCTCAAAAAAAAAATCAATAAAAAGCATATCCATGTGTGAGGATTTTTTAAAAAAAGAAATATTTCTAATCTTAACTTTTATTCTTATATATTCTTCTGTGATTTTTTTCATTTGGGGTTTTATAGTTCCAAACCCTCAAAGCTGAATTTCTGTAAGTTCATTTATTCCTCTTTGAAATTGTCTTCCTTTACTTCCATTATCTCTAAAATGTGTTACTATACTTGTTTAATATTTGACAAGAAATCTGTTCATATTTTTGTAATAGAAAATAAACAACATTTCAAAGATCAGGAAGGCAATTCACATACAGATGAAAAAGCAAATGTTTGCTAAATAACTGCTTGGCCATCTTTAACAATGGAATAGAGAGAAATTTGCTAGGTCCCTCCCTGTCTCACATTAGTTCATGGTATCTATGATGATAGTTCCCTTCTTAGAGCAAGTCCACTTTCTAAATTCTTTTAGGAAATTAGGGTATGGTGAAAGGTTCTTCCTCTTTTCTTTTTTAAATATATTTTATTGATTTTTACAGAGAGGAAGGGAGAGGAATAGAGAATTAGAAACATCAATGAGAAACATTGATCAGCTGCCTCCTGCACACTCCCTACTGGGGATGTGCCCACAAGCAAGGTGCATGCCCTTGACCAGAATCAAACCTGGGACCCTTCAGTCCACAGGCGGACATTCTATCCACCGAGCATCCCTCTTTTCTTTAAAAAAAAAAAAATTTATTGATTTCAGAGAGGAAGGAAGAGGGAGAGAGAAACATCAATAATGAAATGGGCCCTGACTGGTTTGGCTCAGTGGATAGAGCGTCGGCCTGCAGACTGAAGGGTCCCAGGTTCGATTCCAGTCAAGGGCATGTGCCTTGGTTGCGGGCACATCCTTGGTGGGAGGTGTGCAGGAGGCAGCTGATTAGTGTTTCTCTCTCATCGATGTTTCTGACTCTGTCCTCTCCCTTCCTCTCTGTAAAAAACCAATAAAATATATTTAAAAAAATAATAATAATGAAATGGAATCACTGAATCCTACTGGGCATGGAGCCGGTCATGCGGGCATGTTCCTTTGCCTGGAATCAAGACCAGGACCCTTCTTCAGGCCTATGTTCTATCCACTGAGGCAAACCAGCTAGGGCTTCTTCCTCTTTTCTTAATAATAACTAGCTTAAAATAATCAACATCCCAAAAGACACATTTTGGGTGGCAACCTCTATTTCCCCTCAGAATCAATAGAAAACACAAGTTCCCTTATAAGGTAAACTTTGGATAACATCATGTTTATCTGAGGAACAGGTAGTCAAGTACAGTCCACAGAACCTATGTTTTGACCTGCAAAACACTAAACTTTCAAAACTAGAGTACTGCTCAGCAGGTGTAGCTCAATGGTTGAGCTCCAACCTATGAACCAGTAGCTCACGGTTGGATTCCTGGTCAGGGCACAAGCACGGGTTGAGGGCTTAATACCAAGTGTTGGGTGTGCAGGAAGCAGTTGATCAGTGATTCTGATCACTGATGTTTCTATCTCTCCCTTCCTCTGAAATCAGTAAAAATATATATTAAAAACAAAAAAACTAGAGGATTGCTTACTTTAAATATACCTTATTGTTTTTTAAAATATATTTTATTGATTTTTCACAGAGAGGAAAAGAGAGGGATAGAGTTAGAAACATCGATCAGCTGCCTCCTGCAACACTCACCACTGGGGATGTGCCCACCCTTGAGTTCAGGCCGACCGCCTATCCACTGAGCCAAACGGGTCAGGGTCCTTATTAATTTTTTTACAGAAACATCGATCCGCTGCCGCAACCAAGGTACATGCCCTTGACAGGAATCGAACCTAGGACCCTTCAGTCCGGAGTCGGACTCTCTATCCACTGAGCCAAACCAGCCGAGGAGAGCAACGGATTAATGAGCGCTTTTAAAAACAGTGATAGAAAGCTGAGCCGCTTTGCATGCCGGGATTTGTAGTCTGCGGAAGAGTCGTTGTAGTCAAGATGGTGGATTTGCTGAAAGGTGTAGAGAGAGGCCTTAGGGGAGTCTGGACCTAGAGGGTATTGGGTGACGCGGGGAATCGGTGGGCAGGAATGTCAGACTAGGTGTTAAAATCTATTCACCGGAGGAAGCGGAACGCCTTGAAGTCTCGCGAGATCCTGAAGCGGCCCAATTGAACGCGGGGCTGTCTTATCACTAGGGGAGCTTGTTGGGGGCGGAGCTGTGACGAGAGTGGGTCGAGCTGTGACGGGAGTGGGCCGGGAGTCGTAGGTGCCCGGTAGAGGCATTCGGGCAGAGCTTCGACTGTGAGGAGCCAAGCCGTAGCCATGAAGGACGAGAAGGATTATAGGCCTAAGGAGAAGCGAGTAACCCTCTTGACTCCCCCAGGGGCCACAGGCAGTGGTAGTGGGGCTTCGGGGGACAGCACCAAAGGGGAAGATAAGCAGGATCGGAACAAGGAGAAGAAAGAGGCGCTGAGCAAGGTGCCTGGCTGGCGGTTGGCCCGTGAGAGGGCGGGACGCGTCAGCCACCCATGGAGGATGGTTGGGAATGGGGCTGCCTTCTTCTCCCAGTCTCCCTTTCTGTTTCTTCACCTGAGTGAAAATCGCATCACCCAGTCTCATCCACTGGACCGAACGAAATGGGGCGGGGGGCGGCTCTTGGCCAAGCCCCGGGGTGGGAGTGAAGGAAACGGGCGGGGAGGGGGTAATTCCTAGGTTTAGATCAGAGCTGTGAAATGATAATGAGGGGGGAGGGTGATAATAAAGAGAATGAGGAATTAAAACGTCAATGGGGGTTATTAAATAGCGAAGGGGATATCAAGGGTGGGCGTAGTTTGTGATGGAAGTATTAATGGATGCGAGTTGAAGGAGTATTGGGATTAATGGTTTGGGAGCCACATCAGGTTCGTCCTGTTTGGGATGATGGAATTTTCGGTAGGGTTGGCCTACTCATTTCTTATCACTACATCTATTGAAAAATGTGTGATGGAAAATGATACGAAAACCTAGTAAACTCCGGAGCTTCGGATTAACAGAACCTGATCTTTTCCTTGATCCAGACAGTTCTCATTTGTAAGAACAATTTTAAAACCGCATTACTATTATGTTTGATCGATTCTTAGCATTAGAGGACTATTTTCTCCTGGGTTTTTATAAGTGATCTCTTTTAAAGCCCAGCTTTCTTCAGGGAGACTGGTTCTTTCAGGTATGACAGAAAATTGATTTGTACTAATTTTATTTTACTTATTCATTTCTGAAGGTGGTAATTCGGAGATTACCTCCCACTTTGACCAAGGAGCAGCTTCAGGAACATCTTCAGCCTATGCCCGAGCATGATTATTTTGAGTTTTTTTCTAATGATACTAGGTAAAATAAATCAGGGGGGCAAGGGGTAAATGAAAAAGGTTCTCCCATTCCATTTTGTCATACTAATGCCTATATGATTTTTGAGCCTGTCTCTTTAATATACCCATTCTTAAAATTCAGCCAGACACCTGCAAGCACATTTACATAATTGCTTTCCTCTCTGCAGTCTGTATCCTCATATGTATGCCAGAGCATACATCAACTTTAAAAACCAAGAGGACATTATTTTATTCAGGGATCGCTTTGATGGTTATGTATTCCTTGACAATAAAGGTGAGTCCTAGTAATGAGGTTTCTTTGTCGTTTGTCTAAGACAACGTGTGTATCACAGTATTTTCTCAATGCCTTGATAGTTTTCCTAAAATCCTGAGTGATAAAATGTGCAGCACTTAAAGAGTTTCACACATTTGATCAGCCTTATATGTGATTTATAGATATGTGACTTTTCTCACCCCTCAAGTGTTTTTATTAACCTGTTATTTCATACTTTGATCGACTGAATGAAATTGCCTGTTTTCTCCTCCTCTGACAATGTTTTTGCCCTAAAATTAGAATATCTGTTGTTTTGACTACTTACTAGTTTCAGCAGTAATATGGATAAGTGACTCTTTAAACTTGTATGACAAGTTTTAAACATTTACTTCTCATCTTGCTTCAAGGACCAACATTTATTTATTCAAGTCCTTTAAGCCAATAGTTACTTATGGGTTTTTTTGTTTTCCTTGTTTATTAAATTTATTGGGGTGCAATTGGTTAATATGATCATATAGGTTTGAGATGATACAAGATCAGGTGTGGTATATTGCACTGTGTGCCCACTACACAAAGTCAAATCTTCTCCTGCCAATAATTGTTGGAATAATGCCACTGTCCAACTTTATTAATCCCCAGAAACTAGCTACTTTCTTCTCCAACTTTATTCCAGTAGATAGCAATGATTTCCTAATGACTTGGCCTGGAAATCTCAGTTGTATTTAATCTTTTCCTCTCTTTTTTTATACCTTATATATAAACAAGTGATGAATCTTTTGTAATTTTTATTTATTGATTGATTTTAGAGAGGAATCTTTTAAATTTGTTTTTTTAGCATCTTATCCATCTATTCTTACTAATATTTTCATACTTTATGTCCTTGTCACCTAATGCTTAGATAACCACTGTCTAAACTTGTAGGGTTTTCTATTTCTGTATAATTCAATCTGTTATATTGCCATGAAATTAATCTTTTTGAAAATAGTGATTTAAGAACAATTGTGAAAAAATTAACTCTTTAACCTTGTAGTTAAGGCCCTCCATAGTCTGGACTCACTTCTGTTTTGGTTTTTTTTGTGTGTTTTTTTTCCGGCCTGGTTTATCTATTCCTTTCCATATATATCAGTTATTAAGCTAATCTGATTGTGCATTCACCAGGATTTCCAAAATCATGTTTCCTTCATGACTGCTTTGTGATACCTTCTGGTCAATTCTAGTTATTTTATTCTGGCTTATGTCTACATGTCAATGATCTTTATACTTTGACATTATTCTATAACAGGGACCTGATATATTTTTCCAGTAGTTACTTGTTTTTTAAAAAAAATGTTTTACTGATTTTTTTTAACACAGAGGAAGGTAGAGGAAGAGAGAGAGAAACATCAATTAGTTGCCTCCTGTATGCGCCCTGCCAGTGATCTTTTGGTGCATAGGACCACACTCAACCAACAAGGGCACTTGTTTTTTTGTTTATATATATATATATATTTTTTTTTTTTTCTTTTTTTATTTCAGAGAGGAAGGAAGGAAAAGGGAGAGAGAGATGGGAACATCAATCATGAGAGAGAATCATTGATTGGCTGCCTCCTGCACACCCCCTACTGGCGATCAAGACCACAACCTGGGCATGTGCCCTTGACTGGAATCAAACCCTGACCCTTCAGGCCACAGGCTGATGCTCTATCCACTGAGCCAAACCGGCTAGGACAACACTTGTGTGTGTTTTTTTAATTGAGTTATAGCTCACATACCATAAAATTCAGTGTTTTAGTATATTCACAAAGTTGTGCAACCATCACCTCTATGTAAATACAAAATGTTTTTATCACTCCAAAAAGTATCCTATACCCATTTGCATTCATCTCCCATTTTCCCCTCCCACCCCTTGCAATCCCTATCCTACCTATGGTTTTCCCTATTTTAGGCATTTTACATATATCAGTTATTAAGCTAATTTGATTCTGCATTCAGCAGGATTTGTGACTGGCTTCTTTTACTTAGCATGTTTTCAAGGTTCATCCTTGTTATAGCATGTATCATTAGTTCATTCCTTTATTTTTATTTGCATTCTTAAAAATTGTGGTAAAATACACAATCCTAAAATTTGCAGCCCTAGCCGGTTTGCTCAGTGATAGAGTGTCGGACCAAAGGGTCCCAGGTTCGATTCTGGTCAAGGTCAAGGATACGTGCCTGGATTACAGGCTCAGTCCCCAGTAGGGGGCGTGCAGGAGGCAGCCGATCAATGATTCTCGTCACTGATGCTTCTTTCTCCCTCTCCCTTCCTTCTGAAATAAATAAAAATATATTTTAAAAAATAAATGATATTTTTAAAACTTGCAGTCTTAACCGTTTTTTAAGTATACAGTTCAGTTTTGTTGACATTCACATTGTTGTGCATCCAATCTTTAGAACTTTCTCATTTTTCAAGACTGAAACTCTATACTGATTAAAAAACTACTTCCTGTGTCCCCCACCCTCTAATCCCTGGCAAATACCATTCTATCTCTATGAAGTTGACCATTCTAGGTACCTCCAAGTAGAATCATGCAGTATTTGACTTCTTTTTTTTTTTTTTTTTTTTTTTTTTT
>PVJC01050510.1:0-11786 GCA_004026665.1 Murina feae | reverse complement strand
CATTGATCTATATGTCTATTCTTGTGCCAGTACCAGGCAGTTTTGAGAACAGTGGCTTTATAATACAGCTTGATATCTGGTATTGAGATCCCTCCTACTTTGTTCTTCTTTCTCAGGATCACTGCAGCTATTCGGGGTCTTTTTTTATTCCAGATGAATTTTTGGAGAGTTTGTTCTAGGTCTGTAAAATATGCCGTTGATATTTTAATGGGGATTGCGTTGAACTTATAGATTGCTTTGGGTAGTATTGACATTTTAATGATATTGATTCTACCAATCCATGAACATGGTATGTTCTTCCATCTGTTTATGTCTTCCTCTATCTTTTTTTTCAATGTCCTGTAGTTTTCTGAGTAGAGGTCTTTTACCTCTTTAGTTAAGTTTATTCCTAAGTATCTTAGTTTTTTTGGTGTGATAGTAAATGGGATTGTTTTTTTAGTCTCTCTTTCTGTACTTTCACTATTGGTGTACAAAAATGCCATAGATTTCTTGGCGTTAATTTTGTATCCTGCTACATTGCCAAATTCATTTATTAAGTCTAATAGTTTTTTGATGGAGTCTTTAGGGTTTTTTTATGTACAATATCATGTCATCTGCGAATAAGGACAGTTTTAGTTCTTCTTTTCCAATTTGGATGCCTTTTATATTTTCTTCTTGTCTAATCGCAATGGCTAATACTTCCAGTACTATGTCGAACAGGAGTGGTGAGAGTGGGCAACCCTGTCTTGTTCCTGTTTTAAGGGGAAATAGTTTTAATTTTTGCCCATTGAGTATGATGTTGGCTGTGGGTCTGTCATAAATAGCCTTTATTATGTTGAGGTAGAATCCTTCTATTCCTACCTTGCTGAGAGTTTTTATCAAAAACGGGTGCTGGATTTTGTCAAATGCTTTTTCTGCATCAATTGATATGATTAAGTGATTTTTATCTTTTAATTTGTTTATGTGATATATCACATTTATTGATTTGTGGATATTGTACCATCCTTGCATCCCTGGAATAAATGCTAGTTGGTCGTGGTGTATGATCTTTCTGATGTACTGTTGGATCCGATTTGCTAGGATTTTGTTGAGAATTTTGGCATCTATCTTCATGAGGGATATCGGCCTATAAATCTCTTTCATTGTGTTGTCTGTCCATTTTTAATTGTATTGTTTGTTCTATTGCTATTGCATTATATTGATTTCTTTCATATCTTTTGGATATTCATCTGTTATCTGATATATTATTTGCAAATACTTTTTCCCATTCAGTAGGTTGCTTTTCTATTTTGGTGATAGTTTCTTTTGCTGTTCAGAAGCATCTTAGTTTGATGTAGTCCTGCTTGTCAATTTTTGGCTTTGTTTTTGTGTCAAAAATTTTTTAATATACTTTATTGATATTTTACAGAGAGGAAGGGAGAGGGATAGAGAGTTAGAAACATCAATCAGCTGCCTCCTGCACACTCCCTACTGGGGATGTGTCCATGACCAAGGTACGTGCTCTTGACCAGAATTGAACCTGGTATCCTTCAGTCTGCAGGCCGATCCTCTATACACTGAGCCAAACCAGTTAGAACTGTGTCAAACTTTTTAAAAAAATCATTGCTAAGACTAATGTCAGGGTACTTACCTCCTATATTTTCTTCTAGGAGGTTTATGAATTTAGTTTTTATATACAACTCTTTAATCTATTTGGGTTACTTTTTGTGTCTGGTTTAAGATAGTGGTCCAGTTTTAGTCTTTTGCATGTGCTGTTCAATTTGTCCAACACCATTTATTGAAGAGATTGCTCTTTCCTCATGTATATTTTTTGCTCTTTTTTGTGAATTAATGTACCATATATGCATGGGTTTATTTCTGAACTATTTATTCTGTTCTGTTGGTCTGTATGTCTGCTTTTATGCCAATACCACACTGTTTTGATTACTATAACTTTGCAATGTTGTTTGAAATCAGGAAGTGTGATACTTCCAGCTTTGTTCTTCTTTGGCAAGATTACTTTGGCTATTAAGGGTTTTTTTGTTTTGTTTTGTGATTCCATATAAATTTTAGAATGATTTCTCTAGTTCTGTGAAAAACAACAATTCGTATTCTGATAGGAGTTACATTGAATCTATATATTGTTTTTGGTAGTATAGACATTTTAAAGATATCGTTTTAATCTATGAGCATGGGCTATCTTTTTATTTATTTGTGACTTCTTCAATCTTTCCATAATGTCTTACAGTTTTCAGTATACAGATCTTTCACCTTCTTTGTTAAATTTATTCCTGGGTATTTGTTTTAATTTTTAACTTATGTTTGATTCATGTTTCTAATTGAATTAGGATTGTTCATTAATATAGAAACTGCTGGCATTTCTGTTTTATTTTTCCTAAATAATATATTTATATAAAATATATTTAAAATGAAATTCTGAAATCCTGACAGTAGAAGTTTAAGGACACTGGAATCTGCCTGACTTGGTATTATAGCCATCCTGTTGGTATTGCCACATAAAAAGAGATTTATTGTTGCCATTCTGTGATTCTGAATTAATAGGAATGTTGCCACACAGGAGACATTTGGCATTGTCTGGAGACATTTTGGTTGTTATGAGTGAAGTGTGCCAATGACATCTGGTGAGTAGAAGCCAGGGATATACTAAGCACTCTATAATTCATAGAACAGCACTCTGCAACAAAGAATTATCAGGTTCAAAATGTAAATAGCATTGAGATTTAGAAACACTGGTTTACACAAATGAAGTTTCATGAATTAGCTTACTTTTAGAACCATAGATAAAAGAGTTGTTTACTTAATATGAGTATTTAAATAAAGTCTTTCAAAAAAACCCAAAACAGTAAGGTATTTAAAAATGCCTTCTCTTGAAAGAAAAAAAATGAATAGTAGGAATAATAAGCAATTAAGTCATAGGTCATGGGAGAAGAAATTGTGTAGGCCTTTGTAGGCCTATCTAAGAAATTTGGCTCTTACTTTTCATGAAGTAAGAACCCATTATATGGAATAGAGCATAATCTGCTTTATATTTTAACAGGATCCTTTGCTGTAGTAGACAGAATTCTAAAGATATTCTCCAAGGTACCCTTCCCCTGGTTATTCAATTAAACACGAATCTAGGCATTGCTATGAAGGGACTTTGTAAATGTAACTATGATCACAGATCTTATGATAGTAAGATCATCATGGATTATCTGTACATGTCCAATCTAATCACTTGAGAAATTTAAATAGATAATGTAAAACAAAGAAATTTCTCCATCTGGTGTTAGTCAGAGAAAGGTAGCAGATGAGAGAGGCAGAGAAGAGATTCAAAATGTGAGACCAAAGTTTCCCAGCATTGCTAACTTTGAAAAGCTGGAAGAAGGGGGCCACAAACCAGAGACTGTGAGTGGCTTCTAGCAGCTGATAACCACACCCAACTGAAAGCCAGCAAGAAAACAGGAATCGCAGACATACACTGCATGAAACCGAATTTACGCCAACAACCTGAATGATCTTGGAGGCATATCTATCCTCGAATTTCCAGAAAGGATCACAGCCTTGCTTACACTATGATTTGGCCTAAACAGAGAGCCAGCTGAGCCATACTGTGCCTGAAAACTGTAAGATAGTTTTTGTTTTAAGCCACTAATGTTGTGATAATTGGTTTCAGCTGCAGTAGTAAACTTTCACAGTTGCTATGTTGAAAATTATAGACTCTAGGAAAGCAAGGGTAGAAAGGGAGAAAACAGCTGGGAAGTCCTTTCAATAACCTCTGCAAGATATGTCAGTAGCCTGGAATAAGGTGGTGGTGTGGTAGAAACGATGAACAGTGGTTGGATTCTGGATATATTTTGAAGATGAAAGCCAATAGGATTTTCTAAGGGGAAACAATATATATTTTGAGTAGAGGAGTGTGGGAGAAGATGAAGTATGTAATATTGAAATAAATGGTTAATAATTACTGAAGACAAATTTAACATCTATTTATTTACTTTTATTTATTTTTTAATTTATAGAATTAATTTGGGTGACACTGATTAATAAAATTGTATAGGTTTGAAGAATACGATTCCATAGCACATCATCTGTATATTGTGTGTTCACCACCCCAAGTCAAGTTTCCTTCCATCACCGTTTATCCCCCTTTTACTCTCTTCTACCTGCCCCTACCATACCGTAGTCTGTGTCTTTGAGTTTTTTTTTTTTAATTTTGTTAAATCCTTTGACCTTTTTCATCTAGTCCCTCAACCACCTCCCCTCTGTCAAGTCTGTTCTTTGTACTGTGAGTTTGTTGCCATTTTGTTTGTTGGTTTATTTTGTTCTTTAGATTCCACATACAAGTGAAATCATATGGTGCTTGTCTTTCTCTGTCTGGCTTATTTCACCTATCATAATACTGTCCAGGTCCATCAATGCTCTTGCAAAGAGTAAGATTCCCTTCTTTTTTATGGCTTTATTTATTTTTTATTTCATTGTGTAAATCCGCTCATTTACAAATTTTCATCATAAATATAGTATATTGAGACGATTGCCAAATTATTGGGTGATATATGGGGAAGAAGTACTTTGTCTGCCCCTAATGTGTGAGTCAAGAGACACAGGAATAATAGGGATGACAAATAGGCACTCTTTCAGAGGCCAGTGGTCACTGACATACCTGCACATTCATATCCCGTGGCATTCTGACAGAGAGAGAGAGAGAGAGAGGAGAGAATGGCTACTTATGTCCTCCCCACATGCCATTTGGCCTTTTACCTAACATCGCCTTACCCATGGATGCTCTTGAAATATCCTGTTTTATTTCTCACACCATATCATGCAAATGACAAAAAACATCGCTCTTTCTTTTGGGAAGAGCCTACCAGAATTCTTTTTCATTCATGAATTTGTGTCAGACTGGTTATTGCCAAGAACTGATTTCCATGATCTTCTTCTTCTTCTTCTCATGGCCCAAGAGAATCACAGCATCTTCTGACTTTTCACTGCAGTCTGTTCATGCCTATGGACTTTTAATTATCTGTATTGTTTTGGTAGTTGGGCATCTAGAGAATAAACTCCTGAATAGCAGTAAACATGCAACAATATCTGACCAATGATGCATAATAACTATTTCCTGAATGAATCAAGCTATTAAATAAGCAATGCCTTTTGATTAGGAGAAATAATGGCAAAGAATCAAAGACCTACCAATTTTCTCTCAACTGAAGCCGTAAACCTCTTCAGTACACTGGTTGATTTTTGATCAATTTGAGTCCAATGAACATATAATGAACCTTAAAGGGTAATTAAGCTAATAATTTCGAGAAAACTAGAAGTCTTGTAAATACAAGAAATCTTGTCTTCCTTAGAAATTTTATATAATACATCTTGTGATAAAAGATTCTCCTTCTGGCTGTTATAAAGACCAAACAATCTTTTATAAATCAAGTGAAGGTAAAAGCTTATTTAATTTGGTATGCTTAGGAATTAACCAAACTAATTAATAAGTGTCACTCATGCTTTTGTTAATCCATTTCACTGACAGGTTTTGAGCAGAATATAGAGACATTTCATCATCAGGTCACCTGTGGGCCATACTTAGCACTAATTGAAAAGATAGCTCACAAAAGAGATTCTTATTTCAAAATATTCTTAATTGTTTATTCTTAGCCATGCCACACTCACAGATCATTATGTGTCCTTGGTGCTGCCATTTTGCAATTCATTATGAAAGTCAATAGCAATGAAAACATCAACAGCTATCAAAGTAAACCTCGGTTTCACATGAATTTTCCTTTTGTCATGTCAGAGCAATAGAATGTAGATAACTACTGTAATGAGACAGGGATTATTATATATAGAAAGGCCCAGTGCTAAAATTGTCGGCAGCTTTATGATGACTTTTTACTAGTTTGAAGATAAGGAAATTTTTCTTTAAATAAAGACTAAATAATTTTAGAGTCTATGCACAAAAATTTAATAAACTTCCTTAGTGGATATGGGATATAGTTGATCATTGACTCTTCTAATCATCCCTGGGCAATAATTTGCAAAATATTTATTTTTTTAATCAAAAGAACTATATACACACACACACACACACACACACACACACACACACACACCTCCTGGGTTCATTTACAAAAAGAATTGCTTAAGTATTAAAAGCTGCCAGGATACTAGGCTCAATTTACTCAGTCAAAATATTTATTTCATGCCTACTATATGCTACTGTCCTAAGCATGGGGACTATAGAAGACACAAAACCTCACTCTCTTGGAGTATGTATGCATTGTAGTCTGTAAATACAGAAAATCAATTAAGATAAGTAAACTTGTGAAGCGCTCAATGACAATAAATACTATAGATAAAAATAAAGCAGAGGATGGATACAAAGGGTATGAAGGATAAGCTTTTTAAATAGAGTAGTCAGGAAATGTTTCCTTAAGAAGGTAACATTTAAGTCAATACCTTGCAGTGGATAACTGAGTGGCGTGTGGGTGAAGAGAACAGCAATCAGCACAAAAGCACTCATCTGAAATATGTTTGGTGGATTAGCTATGAGTAAGGAGGCTGGGGGATGGAGCAAAGAGGGCAAAGAGGCAAAGATAGTATAGAAAGAGGGAAAGTTGAAAGAGAAATGAGGATTCATTCTTAAGTCTTGCAGGTAAGTGTAATGACTGGAATTTAGTCAGGGGAAGGTGGGAAAATATTGGAGGATTTTGAGCTAGAGTAGTGACATAACCTGACTCTTATGTTATGACATGTTGAGCATAGACGTATTTGTGGGAAGAGCAAAAGCAGGAAGGCGTGCCTTCCATCCATTTGTTTACTCATTGATCCATACAACAAATATATATTCAACATCTTCAATGATCCTCTCTAGAAAAAATGTGGTGTTGTTTTTTTCTGGAACTCATATCACTCATGGGATTCAAATAATTTTTGCAAAATTATAGATAACACATTCAGTTCTGGTAAGTCAAATAAGAGAAAACAAAACTATCAAAAAACAACCGTCTCAAATGATTAGTGCTTCAATTGGTGGCTTTATAAGAAGTGATTTAGCTTGAAGAGGAGGAATACTGGAATTAGTAATTACTCATCACATATTGCATTTTTATAAATATACTTACATTACGATTGAGTTATGTTATTTATACATGATTTTGTAGAATTTTAGAAATATAGACAGCAGTGTTGATACCCAGTCCAAAATAAGATGCTGATTGGACTCAGGAAGCAGCAAATGAGTTCACTAGACAGGTTTTTAGAAATTATTACAAGGATATTCAGATGACCTTCAAAGTTCATCATTAATGAAAAATTTGGCATTTATATACTTTATGAGGTATAAGGAAATATATTTAATCTCCATTGCATAGACTTATTTCTATTCAGTACTATTTCATTTGTCTATAAAGACTTTGGGATCAATTATGCTGTTTTTACATGTTCTCATGGTTTTTACTGAGTGTTAAAATAATTGTTTCCTTTGTTGAATAAAAGTAATATGTAAAAATATTTGTACATAATTTTCACTTCAGTTAATTTTAAGATTTCAAATGTTATGTGTCGCTTTGATTTCAAGATTCTCTTTTATGAGCTTCTATGTATTTTTGACAAATTTTCAACTCAGACTTACTGGTGGCTACTACACTGTGTCTAACGTGGTGCTTGTGAAGACATGAAAGCATTACCGAAAGCACTACTGGGACCAATTTGCCGAAACCTTAGGGGCACAATGGGTTTTGCTAATGGGTACTTTCTAGAGCTATATTTCATAATTACTAGATCCAAACTGATTCTATACTGTATTCCCAGGTCACATGAATATTCACACATGAAGTACTGGAATTATGTTAAAACTCAGTTTACAAAATATTAGTGAAATAATTTACTGGCATAATAATGGGAGGGGGTTTGCAACTCCGGAAGAAAATGAATTCTTGATTTCCATTGAGGCAAATTTTCATAACAGCAATATTTCCGATATTTGCATTGCTGTCGTAGAGCACTATGGAAAGGTGATTTGTTTTACTATTTCTCCTTATGCTTGTTGAAATATTTACTGTTCACCATGGTGAGCTCGCATTCAGTTTTTGCGCTGTCTTCTCTCCTCCAATGTTCGCCACGGTCTCTTCCATCTCAGGAGATGACTGGCTTCCCCTGCTGCCCCAGCAGGAAACGCGGAAGTCATCTTCGCTTGCTCTACCTCCTTTCACCTCCCTCAAGTAGGTCCATCAATAAAGTGGTCACATAAATCTGTCCTCTGTCCATTTTTCAGGACTTCCGCCCCTTCCTGAACTCCATTCTCTCTTAGCTGGACTAAGTGTTAGCCCTTTCATTCTAATTGGATTTCCTCCTTCCTTGCCCATCCTCCAACAAAACAAAACAAGGCAAAACAAAAACAAAAACTCCACCAAAGAATATATTTTCTCTTCATATATCAGCATTGAGGTAGAGGAGTTAATCTAAGTAAGATAATTGTTCTGGCCCCTTAAACTGTGACATTCGCATTTGAGGCTTTATTACTTTTATTTAGAGCTTTTTTCAGATGCTCTTCATGCTGAACTTTCTGAAGTATTCCATCTCATGTGAAATGACTGCCAATTATGCTACATGATAGCGATTTAAGACTGAACGCACAAGCAGCTATTGTCAGCGGGAGTGCCTTAGATGAGACAGTGCCCCAAGATCACCTATATTTCTGGAAAAAAGTAAGGTCCATTTAATGCTAAAAAGGTGGATCCATTTGCTCCCATAGCTTGATTTTTATGTGACCTTATTTGGGCTCCTTCTTGCTGCAGCATTCAAGGATGCAGGGGCCTTACTAATGTTAATTTATTTCCCCAGAGAAATGGAGCCGTTGATAGGAGAAAATTGGTTGGAGAAAGAATGCACCGGGAGTAGGAGGGAAGGCGGCACAGGCCCACATATTAGAGAGAGCTTTGTGCACCTGGGACGGTGAGTCACCGTGCATGCTGGGATGATGGCTTTGTGCAGGCCTGGGGGAACTGAGCGCTTCTGTCATAGAGGGAGGGGAGCTTTCTCGCCATGCTGAGGAGTTGGGATTTTATCTCGAAGGCTGAAAGGAGGCATTGAAGAATTTTATTATGTCTGTTGATTTCCAAAGTCTGCTGGGTTCAATTTTTCTTCAGATTTTGAAAACAAAACTCTCCAAAGTTCTGCTTGGAAATACAAATCAAGTCCAATAGCTTTAAATCCTTAGAGATGAAACATGTCTTCAAACTTGTCAAAATTAAATGAGATGAAGTTTGGTCAGAGTAACACTTCCTCAAATTGCTTCTCCCACACCTTCAAAGTAATCATGGAGTTTCAGGCTGTGGCGGATGTGAAGGAAAATTTTGTGATTTTTCAAGCCAAAGGCTGGGAAAAAGAAGTATATTCTCAGAAAGAAATAACTGCACTGCCAGTTAAAATTCTTGATCAGCAATATCTTAATTTATAAATACAATATGAGGTGGAAAATAATTCAGGGGAAAAAAAAAAAAATATATATATATATATATATATATATATATATATATATATATATATATGCAAGCTTTGGTGTTTTTTTTTAAGAGATGAAACTATTTTTTAAAATATATTTTTATTTTTTTAATAGAGAAAGGAAGAGGTAGAGAGAGAGATAGAAACATCAATGATGGGAAAGAATCATTAATTGGCTGCCTCCCGCACGTCCCCTACTAGGGATCAAGCCTGCAACCAGGGCATGTGCCATTGATGGGAATGGAACTCAGGTCCCTTGAGTCCACAAGCTGATGCTCTATCCATTGAGTCAAACCAGCTAGGATGAAAAAGATACATTTTTACTGAACCTATGACTTCTCATCTCCTACATATGCATCTTCTAAAGAGTAAAATATTTTAATTAAGCTAAACATATTTTGAACTGGGCATTATTTTTAAAAATGTAACTGGAGGATTTACAGTTAGAACCATCTATCACATTTATTAAATTATATGCATATTTCAAGAGCATCAAATAAATTAAAATAATAATTTCAAAATAATGGCAGAAACATATGAAGTTAAAAAAAATAGAAAATGCACAGCAAACATAAAACTCTTATCCCAAATAATATATTTGTCAACTTTTAAAGTAGAATAAGAGAGCTTTTCTTTAAAGTAAGACAAGAAAATTGAAAAAAGTGACTCATCTGTGAAGGCTCTTTGAATCTGTCCTCACCTTTATAGGTATTTTGAAGAAAAGTATCATGAAACAAATAAGGAAAAATAGCTTTGATTATTTGAAGCCAATGCACTAAAATATGCTGATTGTACTAAAACAAGAAGTGGTATTAGAACACTGAGGGACCAGATGTAACTGAATGACCCAAGGGTGTGAGAAGAAATCAAACCTCATTCCCCTTCCTCTGCCAGCACACAGACGATCTTCTTTTACTTTGCATAGAAGTGTCTCATGGAAATAGGTTATCTAGCTAACAGTCATAGCCAGGGTGGCTTTCTCAAATGTAAGAAACAATGTCATTATCACTTTATATTACCCAGGAGTTGGAGCCAAGAGGGAAGGGGAGGAGATAAAGAAAGAGAAAAAGGGAGGGAGGGAGGGAAGGAAAGGAGGAAGAGGAGGAGGAGGAGGAGGAGGATAGGAGGAGGAGGAGGAGGAAGAGGAGGAGAAGATAATTCAACTGCAGGATAAATTAAATTTCTGAACTGCTCCAAGATTACACACAAATACCCTGTTTCCCCGAAAGTAAGACATCCCCCCAAAATAAGACTTACTTACAGTTTTTCTCTCGCCGAAATATAAGGCATCCCCCCAAAAATAAGACTTCCCCAAAAATAAGAACTCTCCGATAATAAGGTCTCCCCAATAATAAGGCCCAAAGCTACCGCAACTCTGGACTCTGGGCCATAGTGGCAAACATTGCCTTGCAGCTCACTGTTGGCTGCAGAGTAGCTGGAGCAGACAGAAAGTGTGAGGTCTTTTAATCAGAGAGCCCACGCTGCCACCAGGACAAGCTGCTGCCTGCTGCTTGCTCTTCCCTGATGGAGTTTGGCTGACTCACAATTAGACTGTGAGTCACGCGGGGCAGGAGTCGGGCACATAGTGTGGACACACAGGGAATAAATTTCCCTTTTTTTTTCAACAATAAATGTGTACCATATTCTTCTTCATGGAAAAATAAGACATCCCCTGAAAATAAGACCTTGTGCATCTTTGGGAGCAAAAATTAATATAAGACACTGTCTTATTTTCAGGGAAACAGGGTAGTAGAATAGGAAATGCTAAGATGCTGCATATGGAAATGAGAGCAAACCATTTTCATCCATAAGAAAAAAAAGTATGCTAATTATTAGATATGAGGTGAATGGGTTTACATACCACATCAGTATATTAGTTCACTGAAAAAAAAAAAGGATGGGCTTGGAATTGAATCCTGACTCACATTCTTCATTTTCAGATAGGGTAATTGCTTAATTTTTATGTTGCTTCTTATTTTAATCTGTAAAATTGGTATTTATGCCTCCCTAGTAGGGTGATTATAAAGAGATCAAATGAGATAACATCTCATTAACATAATCCTAGAAACATAGTTGGTGCAGAACAAAGTAACAATGGGTAGTTGTGTTTCTTATTGACTTTCTATAATGTAATTATTTAAAGTTTGACATTTGTGAATATAATAGACTAGGGGCCCGGTGCACAAAAATTTGTGCACTCGGGGTGGAGGGAGTCCCTCAGCCCGGCCTGTGCCCTCTCACAGTCTGGGACCCCTCAGTGGATGTCCTATGATGGCCCCAGTCTGCCAGGCGCCTTCTGTGTGTGTGTGTGTGTGTGTGTGTGTGTG
>PVJC01050509.1:0-11777 GCA_004026665.1 Murina feae | reverse complement strand
GCCTGCTCCAAGCCTTGACGGTGTGCCTGGGGGCAGGTCCCCAGCAGGTAGACACACACACACACAAAAGGCGCCTGGCAGACTGGGGCCATCATAGGACATCCACTGAGGGGTCCCAGACTGTGAGAGGGCACAGGCCGGGCTGAGGGACTCCCTCCACCCCGAGTGCACAAATTTTTGTGCACCGGGCCCCTAGTTTTAATATATTGTTGATGATACAATCTCTTACCCACCCCACCCCAGGCAAGTTAGCAGTGTTTTTTCAAAAGCCCTTTAAAATGTACATTGCCCCCAGCAAAAAAAAAATAAGTAAAATGTACATTGCCTTTGAAATATTATTTTATTTAAATAATTCCTACAGATATAATGCTACAATGTGCTCAATGCAAAAGAGAAAAAGTTGTGAACAATCAATTCTAAAACCAAGGGGAATCTAATCTAATAAGAGTAATATGCAAATTAACCTTTACTCCATTACACCCACAAGCCATGCCCACTCAAGGCTACAAAGTTTCAATTATAGAAAATAAACCCCAGATACCTGCTGGGCTGGGACCTTGGGTTGCCAGGGGCAACCCAGGCTTCCAGCGGGGGACCAAGGCAACAAAGTTTCAATTATAGAAGATAAATAAACCCCAGAAACCTGATTCCAGCCAGCCTTGCTGGGACCTTGGGTCAATGGGAGCTGTGGGTAGCCTGCAAATAGCCATCAGTCCCTCACCCAGGCGGGCCAGGCATTCCAGCAGATGGACATCCTCCGAGGGGTCCCAGACTGCGAGAGGGCACAGCCCAGGCTGAGGGACCTCCCTGAGTGCACAAATTTTTGTGCACCAGGCCCCTAGTGGTTAAATAATGGGCTATCCACTTGTAATATTATGCAGCATTAAAAAAGCATCAAGCCTGGCCAGAGTAGTTCAGTTCAATTCCTGGTGAGGGCATATGCCTGGATTGCAGGCTTGATCCCCAGTGTGCAGTGTGCAGGGGGCAACTGATTAATGATTCTCTCTCATCATTGATGTTTCTATCTCTCTCCCCCTCTCTATTCCTCTCTGAAATCAAAAATATATATTTTTATTTTTTTTAATTTTTTAAATTTATCTTTATTGTTCAGATTATTACAGTTGTTCCTCTTTTTTCCCCCCCATAGCTCCCATCCTCCCATTTCCCACTCCACCCTCTGTCCCCACCTCCCCCACTGTCCTCATCCATAGGTTTACGATCATTGTCCATTCTCTTCCTGCACCCTCAACACCCTTTACCCCAGAAAATTGACAGTCCACTCCCTTTCTATGCCTCTGATTCTATTCTATTCACCAGTTTATTCTGTTCATCAGATTTTTTATTCACTTGATTTTTAGGTTCACTTGTTGATAGAATGTATTTGTTGTTCATAATTTTTATCTTTATTTTTTTTTCATCCTCTTCTCAAAGGATATCTTTCAGCATTTCATATAATACTGGTTGCGTGGTGATGAACTCCTTTAGCTTTTTCTTGTCTATGAAGCTCTTTATCTGACTTCAATTCTGAATGATAGCTTTGCTAGGTAAAGTAATTTTGGCTGTAGGTTCTTACTATTCATCACTTTGAATATTTCTTACCACTCACTTCTGGCCTGCAAAGTTTCTGTTGAGAAATCAGCTCATAGTCGTATGGGTTCCCCCTTGTAGGTAACTAACTGCTTTTCTCTTGCAGCTTTTAAGATTCTCTCCTTGTCTTTTGCTCTTGGCATTTTAATTATGATGTGTCTTGGTGTGGTCCTTCTTAGGTTCCTTTTGATTGGAGTTCTCTGCGCTTCCTGGACTTGGAAGTCTATTTCTTTCACCAGGTAGGGGAAGTTTTCTGTCATTATTTCTTCAAATAGGTTTTCAATATCTTGCTCTTTCTCTTCTTGTGGCACCCTTATAATTCTGATGTTGGTGCGCTTGAAGTTGTCCCAGAGACTCCTTACACTATCTTCATACTTTTTTATTTTTTTCTTTTCTTTTCTTTTTTCTTTTGGCTTTTCCGGCTGGGTGGGTTTTGCTTCTTCATATTTCATATCTTTGACTTGATTCTTGCGATCCTCTCGTCTGCTGTTGGATCTCTGTATAATATTCTTTATTTCAGTCAGTGTATGCTTAATTTCTAGCTGGTCCTTTTCAAATTTATCAGCGGTTTCTAGAAAATTCTTGAAAAACCTAATAACCTTGGTTTTGAACTCTATATCCAGTTGTTTGTGTTCCTCCATTTCTGTCATTTGTGACCTGCTTCTTAGTCTCCGCATTTTGGCTTTCTGTGTATAGGGCCCAGTGATTCAGCCTCCCCAATCACCTAGGGTGGACACTCTTGTACGCCTTTGAAGGCTGGGTGCACAGTCTTGTTGTAGTTATCACTGGGAGGTATCACTGGGAGGAAATGATCTGCAGGCTTTTCTCCTCGTTGTTTGGTGTTTAGATTTTTGGAGTTCTGTCCCAACTGCAGACCCTTAGGTTATGCTGAAGGCTAGCAGGCACACAGCTTGGGCGGGGTTGTAGGTGGGATGGCGCGGGGTCTCAGAGTCACCGTGGTGGAGCAACCCATAATGGCTGCTGCAGTTTCTCCGGGTTTGGCATCTCCAAGCCCTGGGGTCTGCGCTTGCCTCTCAGTCCCTGAATTTCCATGTCAGTGATCGCTGCAAACAGCACTGCTAGAACGCCACTGGTCTTCCGCCCCGTTGCCCTACAGCCCGCATCACATTCAGTGCGACCCTGGAGTTTATAATCTCCTTCCAAGCCGCAGACCGAGTGCAGCCGCCGCTCCCTTTCACCCGCGCCACCGCACCGCCACGCCGCCTCCGTTTCGTGTTCATACCTCTCAGTTTTGGTGCCAGGAGCTTCTACTCAGTCTCAAAGCATTCCTCCTCTTGCCTTCTAATTGTAAAGCTTCCCCTCCCTTGGTTCTGGAGGATGGCCGTTTATCTGTATAGTTGTATTTTAAAAATGTAGTTGTGGAGGCTGCACATTTAGGTATATACCTCATGCCGCCATCTTGGTTCTCTGTCAAAAATATATATTTTTAAATGATAGCATTGAAAATGTACAATGCTTATGACACATTATAAATATTTAACAAAAAATTATATATGCTGCATTGTTATAGTGATGTAAATTTTTAAAATAAACATTAAAGTAACTGCCTCAAAACATTGTGCTTTTACTAAGATGGGAAGATAGAGTAGATTTTCCTATACTTCCAAAATTTGTATCATAAGTATCCTTCTATATAATAAAAGACTAATATGCGAGTCAACTAAATGGCAGAACAACTGGTCACTATGATGTGCACTGACCACCAGGGGGCAGACGCTCAATGCAGGAGCTTCCCCCACTAGTGGTCAGTGTGCTCCCATAGGGGGAGCGCCACTCAGACAGAAGCCCTGAGCTGGGCTCACTGCTGGTGAGTGCAGCGGCAGTGGTGGGAACATCTCCCGCCCCTCTGGCCGCATCAAGGATGTCCAACTGATGGCTTCAGCCCACTCCCCATCAGTTGGACATCCCCTAAGGGCTCCCAGACTGTGAGAGGACACAGGCCAGGGTGAGGGAACCCCGAGTGCACAAATTTCATGCACCAAGCCTCTAGTATTTCTATAATATAAAAATAAGCATTAAAATTTCTGTAACTTAATCTAACCTTTTAATTCTGAAGAGCACATGGGTATATATTAAATTGTTCTCTATTTTGGGGGTTTTTTAAATGAATTAATTTTATGAATACACTTGGACACTCATTATTGGTATTTCTTCAAATTTTCACTAGTCCAGTATTTCTCAAGATATATTTCATGGCCCTATCTGGTTTGGCTCAGTGGATAGAGCGTCAGCCTCCGGACTCTAAGGTCCCAGGTTCGATTCCGGTCAAGGCCATGTAACCTTGGTTGTGGGCACATCCCCAGTAGGAGGTGTGCACCTGATCGATGTTTCTCTCTCATCAGTATTTCTAACTCTCTATCCCTCTCCCTTCCTCTCTAAAAAATTCAATAAAGTATATTTTTTAAAAAAGATATATTTCATGGAGGACAGTTCAACAGTATATTAATTTGGTACTACACAAAAAAAATCTTATTGTTGAGAATATTGGGGGAACATTGAAGTAAATAACTTTATTTCAAGTTTTTTTCTACCCTTTAATATGTTCATGATGTGTTGTATTTCTCTAAAAGCAGGATATAATATGCAGAATTTACAAAATAGTTTTGCCATAGGACACTTTTTTCTCTAGTCACTTTGTGGAGTTAGTGTTCCTGGATTTTTGAGAAACACTGTCCTAGTCACACACCTTCTCATTTTCCCATTATAACCTACTTTAAAATTTGCCCATATTTTTAAAAATATTTTTTATTGATTTCAGAAAGGAAGGGAGAGGGATGGAGAGATAGAAACATCAATGATGACAGAAAATCATTGATTGGCTGCCCCTGCACACCGCACACTGGAGATCAAGCCTGCAAACCAGGCACTTGCCCTGACCAGGAATCAAACCATGACCTCCTAGTTTGTAGGTCAATGCTCAACCACTGAGCCACACCCTCCAGGCTGTCCACATTTTTAAATTGATTTTAAAGAGAGAGAAAGAGGAAGGGAGAGAGAGGTAGGGAAACATTGATTTGTTTTTCCACTTACTTATGCGTTCATTGATTGAGTCTTTATGTGCCCTGACCAGGGATTGAACCCACAATCTTGGTATATCCAAGGCGACACTAACCAACAGAGCTACCCCGCCAGGGTTGTCTGAATTCTTTAATCCACCCCATCCCAACCCTTCTAACTTGTTTTCTAGTTTATACATTTATTTCAAAACAAAAACAAAACACTGTCCTAGCTTATTAGAACACGAGCCCATTCTATCTAGAACTCGCTCATGCTCTGAACTTCCCCTAACATTTCCTCAGGAATCTAGTCATTCTCCATCTTATCTTTTCTGACTCTTCTTTAAATATATGTGCTGCTGAAGGGAGCACTCTGACCACACCTTTTAGTACATGAATATGAAAAGTCTCAATTAAACAAATTTTAAGGCAGTCATTTTATTGTGAACCTTCCCTAGGCAGTTTAGCCCGCAGACTGAAGGGTCCTGGGTTTGATTTCACTCAAGGTTATATACCTCAGTTGTAGGCTCATCCCCCACCCTGGTCAGGGCATGTGTGGAAGGTCACCAATCGATGCATTTCTCTCACATCGATGTTTTTCTCTGTCTCTTACCCTCCCTTCCACGCTCTCTAAAAAATCAATGGAAAAAATATCCTCCCGTGAATATTTAAAAAAAAAGAAAAATCCTGGGAACAAACACTGCTGGCAGGAGGGCTAACTGATATAGCCTCTTTGGAGGGCAATCGGTAACATGTATAAAATTTTTAAATATTCATGCCTTATTACCCAACAAAGCCATTCTTGGTATCTACTCTAGACAAACACTTGTGCACAAGGAGGCATGCATAACAATGTTCGTTTGAGACATCGTTGATAATAACCAAATAACCTAAATGTTCATAGAGAGATGGAATTATATGTGCCATTATTCTCTAAGGTTTATTGTTGAATAAAAAAGGCATGATGCTGCCTGGTGAGCGTGGCTGTGGCTCAGTGTTTGAACCACCCACACATGAACCTGAATCAATTCCCAGGCAGGGACCAAGACCAGGTAGGGGTGGTGCAGGAGGCAGCTGACGGTTGATTATCTCTCATTGTCGATATTTCTATCTCTCCCTCTATCTTCCTTTCTCTGAAATCAATAAGAACATTTTTAAAAAATGGAATGATGCAAATAAAAATTATCTAGTCTCTTCTCACATTTTGTATCTCCTAAAAACAATTTTGTAGGCAACTGCCTACCTCTAAATAGAGTTGTCTCCTTAAGTAGGGTTCATTCTTGAGTATCCAAAACTAAAAATACATCTTCAGTCAACTCTAAGTCACTCTTATGCTAGTGAAGATTACATCCAAACCTGCAAATAATCCATCAATTATATTTACTTTAGGATATAGTGTGAGAATTATTTTTTGTCTGGGTGGCTTCCAGCAACATTCCCCTAGCAACAGATTGCTAAAAGCTAACGTTAGTATTCATTTATATTAAGTAGCAATAATTGGGAAGAAAACTTCACATTTTCTCAATGATTCATTATTCAGGTTAGTGACAGTAACCTGAGTTTAAAAATTCTTCCCCAAGCCCTGACCAGTTTGGCTCAGTGGATAGAGCATTGGCCTGCGGACTGAAGGGACCCAGGCTTGATTCCGGCCAAGGGCATGTACCTTAGTTGTGGGCACATCCCCACTAGGAGGTGTGCAGGAGGCAGCTGGTCGATCATTTCTCTCATCGATGTTTCTAACTCTCTGTCCCTCTCCCTTCCTCTCTGTAAATAATCAATAAAATATATTTTTAAAAAAATTCTTCCCCAAGATAGTCTATAGTGGAAATTACATGTGGATAAACAAGGGTTGACTATTTTCAAGTCTCAGAAATGAAGTTTAAAACTACTTTTATATATATTTATTGTATATTCAGTAAGTTCTGTGTCATCTTATGCTCTAAGTTCTCTAAAATTCTATACAAGGTTATTTGCAGCTGCCTAGTGTTAATCTTGTTTTTTGTGGGGGGAGTTGTTTTTGTTTTTTTTAATCCTCACCCAAAGATATTTTTCCATTGATTTTAAAGCAAGTGGAAGATAGAGGGAAAAACAGAGAGAAATATCGATGTAAGAAAAACACATCGACTGGTTGCCTCCTGCACATGCCCTGACCAGGGCCCAAGAGAGGGAGGAGCCTACCACCAAGATACATGCTCTTGAGTCAAATCCAACAAATCCAATGCAGGTTCCTTCTGTCTGCAAGCTGACGCTCTATCCACTGAGCCAAACCAGCTAGGGCTGACAAATTTTGGCTGCACCAAAAACAAAAACCTTCCTGTTTGTGGTAATTATAAATAACTGTTATGTTTAGTGTATCTGTGACACTCTGCTAGACAAGATAGTATTTTAGCATCATCATACTTATATTCTTGTATATATTGTACAGATTGTTCAGTCTTTGTGGAAGTAAAAGTAATGTGCTACCTTAAAGTTTCCAAAGGACTTAAAGAGTCTCTTCTTTTTAAATTCCTTTGAGATTATATGATTTTAATATTACTGGGTATATCGGTTAATAATTAGGATTTTGTAATCAAAGAAAACGATAATTTCAAGAGAAACATCAAAAGTGCTTTATTCAAAGTAATGTCCATCGCTGGCTACACATTTCCCCCATCTTTCAGGTAATTTGTGGATACCATCCCAGTAGAACTTTCCTTGTTTTAAGGCAAACCACTTAGAGACCCAATTCTCCACTTCTTCGTACATTTTGAAGTGCTGCTCAGAAAGTGAGTGTGCCATCGATCAGAACAAGTGGCAATTGGAAGGAGCAAGGTCTGGTGAATACAGTGGGTGGGTTAATACTTCCCAGGCAAGATCTTTTGACGTGTCTTTAACTGGGTTTGAAGTGTGTGATGCTGCGTCATCATCAAGCAAAATTACTTTGCCGTGTCTTCTGACATATTCTGGTTTCACCATCAAAACATGGTGCAGAGAACCAAGATGGCGGCATGAGGTATATACCTAAATGCGCAGCCTCCACACTTACATTATAGAAATACAACTATACAGATAAACGGCCATCCTCCAGAACCAAGGGAGGGGAGGCTTCACAACTAGAAGGCAAGAAAAGGAGTGCTTTGAGATTGAATAGAAGCCCCCGGCGCCCAAACTGAAAGGTATGGACGCACGAAATGGAGGCGGTGGCGCGGCGATGCGGGTGAAAGGGAGCGGCAGCGGCGCTCGGGTCCACAGCTTGGAAGGAGATTATAAGCTCCCGGGTCACACTGAATGCGACACGGCTGTGGGGCAATGGGGCGGCGGAAGACCAGTGGCGTTCTAGCAGTGCTGTTTGCAGCGATCACTGACGTGGAGATTCGGGGACTGAGAATCATGCGCAGACCCCAGGGCTTGGAGACGCCAAACATGGTAGAAACTGCAGCATCAGCAGAGGGGAAGCCACTGTGAGTCGCTCCACCCCGGTGATTCTGAGACCCCACCCAACCTGTGCGCCTGCCTGCCTGCAGCATAACCTAAGGGTCTGCAGCTGAGACAGAACTCCAATAGATCCAAACTCCAAACAACCAGGAGAAAGGCCTGCAGGTCATTTCCCCCCAGTAATACCTCCCAGTGATAACTACAACAAGACTGTGCACCCAGCCTTCAAAGGCGTACAACAAGAATGTCCACCCCAGGTGATTGGGGAGGCTGAATCACTGGGCCCTATATAGGACACCTAGCACAGAAAGCCAAAATGCGGAGACTAATAAACAGGTCACAAAAGACAGAAATGGAGGAATGCAAACGACTGGATATAGAGTTCAAAACCACGGTTATTAGGTTTTTCAAGAAGTTTCTAGAGACTGCTGATAAATTTAGTGAGACCCTCGAGGATATGAAAAAGGACCAGCTAGAAATTAAGCATACACTGACTGAAATAAAGAATATTATACAGAGATCCAACAGCAGATGAGAGGATCGCAAGAATCAAGTCAAAGATATGAAATATGAAGAAGCAAAACCCACCCAGCCAAAAAAGCGGAAAGAAAAAAAAATCAAAAAGTATGAAGATAGTGTAAGAAATCTCTGGGACAACCTCAAGTGTACCAACATCAGAATTATAGGGGTGCCAGAAGAAGAGAGAGAACAAGATATTGAAAACCTATTTAAAGAAATAATGACAGAAAACTTCTCCTAGTTCTATAATAATTGAGCATTTTAATATTTTTAAACTACCTATACTTCATATATTTGAGAATATTTTTATATTCAAAAATTACTACATGGATTAAGTTATGATATTCCATCAAATATATAGTCCAATGATTGTAAGATACACTGTTATTTTATGTAATCCTATATAATAAAGAGCTAGTATGCAAATGGTCATCATGCCCTCATGCCCTTGCGCCCTCGTGCCCTCATGCCAGAGCCAGGGGATCTGAAGTCACGCTCCATGCCCCAGCACTGGGGCCAGAGGACCTGAGGCTGGGCCGGGGGACCTAAGGTTGTGCCCCCCACCCCAGCACTGGGGCTGGGGGACCTGAGGCCAGGCCCCCTGCCCTGGCACTGGGACAGGGGACCTGAGGCTGCAACCCTTGCCTGGCAGGCCTTGACAGGGGATCTGAGACTGCGCCCCCCACCGGGCAGGGCTTGACAGGGACCTGAGGCTGCGGCCCCTTGATGGGGGTGGGGCCGGCCAGGTCTGGATCTTGTGCCATTTCGAGGTGTATGCCGGTGGGCAGGGACTTGACTTTAAGCCCCATGACATGCCCCAGACTCTGATAGGAGGGAGATTTTCACATATATTTTCTTTAATCTCTGACACTTCTATTTTAGAGAAAGGGCAAATAGCAATGTTAAAACATATTCTCTAATTAATTCCCCTTTAGCCACTAGTTCTAAGATAAAATGTCTTTTCCTGTTAGTGTGGCTCAGTGGTTGAGCTTTGAACCAGGAGGTCACAGTTCAATTCCCAGTCAGGGCACATGCCTAGGATATGGGCTCAATCCCCAGTATGAGCTGTGCAGGAGGCAGCTGGTCAATGATTCTCTCTCATCATTGATGTTTCTATCTCTGTTTCCGTCCAAAATCAATAAAAAATATTTTTAAAAAATAAAAAATATTTTTTACTCAATTAGAGAGCAAAAAGCCCACAGCAGGTTTTCTATCTTGTGGGCTTTCTGAGGCCCATTAAAAGACTGAGGATAGCAATTAACCTCCAGGCAGAAGCAATTGCTCCACCCTGTTGGAAAACCTCTCATCCCACCTGTGGAAAATTGCTTGAAGCTACTCAAGACTGAATCCAATCAGTCTGCAGGAAGAGGCAAGTCTATGGATGCTTCAGTCTTTGCCTCATCTAATTAATCAGAAACAGAATTTGGATTGGTGCCAAAAACACCAGTCTAGACTGCACAAGGAGGCAAATGCCAGAGGGACATCACCTGCCCCCCCCCCACCACCACCACAGACACCATCCTGGACCACTCTATAAGCAAAAGCCAGAGGGACCCCAAGTAACTGCAGCTTGCACCTAAGGGATCAGATCTGTAGGGGAAGGAAGTACAGCTCAGACCAAGGATAATCAAGGTGTGAGACTCAAAGCAGACCCAGCCTCTTGGCTAAAGAGTCCCCAACCATTGGACAACTAAGGGCTTCAACCTCTCAGACCTTAATCAAGTTGCCCAGGGTCAGGAGGGGATAGTGACTCATATGCACCTGCACTAGAGAAACTCCCAGGCAACCCAGGATAGACACCCAAGGAATCACATTCAACGACATCAGAGCAAAATCCAGTGAGCCCCACTTGACCCCAAAGCACTTGTATAACAGCTGGTATTATGGCACTGGGGTTGAACCTCACTGGCAGCAAATTGGAGGGGGATCCTTCCCACAAACAGGACATCAAAAATCAAGTTACAATTATGATAGGAGAACCCAAATAACTCACACCAGGGACATTCCTAGAGTAGCCAGCTTAGGTGAACAAAGAGACTGCACCACTGAACCTCTCAAGACACTTTCTACATAAAGCCATCCCACAAATACTGGGAGGCATAACAGTTTTATTTAATACATAGAAGCAAATACAAAGATATAGGTAAAATGGGGAGACAAAGAAACCCCAAATGAGAGAACAGAATGAATCTCCAGAAAAGAAAAACAAAACACCAAATGAAATGGAAGCAAGCAACCTATCAGACATAGAATTGAAAGCAATGATTATAAAGATGCTTAAGGATTTTAGTGAAAATTACAATAGCATGTAAAGGGAAACAGAGGCCATGAACAAGAACAAATGAAGAATAATATATCTGACATCAAGAACACACTGGAAGGTACTAAAAGTAGTTTAGATGAAACAGAGGATCAAATCAGCAATTTGGAAGACAAGGCAGAAATAAATATCTAAAATAGGAAAGGCAAGAAAATGGCTTAAGGAACAGCATGAAATGTAACAACATCCTCATTATAGGAATACCAGAAGGGGAAGAGCGTGATCAAGTAACAGAGAACCTGATTAAAGAAATAATGACAGGAGGAGAAACAAGATGGCGGCATAGGGTAGACACCGTAAATGCAGCTGTGAACAACTATTTCAGAAAAACCTCGAAAAGAACACACGGACACCATTCACACCCACAGGAAGGCTGGCTGAGTGAAAATCCTACAACTAGAGAAGAGTCTGAGACTCATAGGAACAGCGGAAGCAAAGTACAGAGGTACAGAGGCGCGCGCACGGGGCTCGGGGAAGGGCTGGTACTGGGGGACGCGGTTCTTTTCCAAAATGGAGAGAGCCACAAGTCCCCAGCGGCTCTGAACTCCAGTTCCAAGCGAGTTTCTAAGGACCCAGACACCCAGAGACTGGCACCAGGAGGAAATCCAAAACGGGTTTCTCTCAGCGTTGCTTGCAGCAATTACCGTGGGACACACAGACCTGGTGTCTCTCAGCGCTGGGCTGAGAAGCACCATAGCTATTTGCTCTGCCCCGCCTGGTGAACTCCCCGAGGCCCCGCCCCTCCCAAGCTGTGTCAGAGCTAGGGCAGAGGCTTAATCAACGCCTCCTTAAAGATACAGGAGCCAGCCCCAACCCAGTGGCCAGAGTGGGACTAACCTAAACAAAACAGATCCACAAGGAACACACTCGGGGCAGATGCAGTGAGCATAAAAGCTCCACTGAAACAACTCTTGCCCCAT
>PVJC01050508.1:0-11936 GCA_004026665.1 Murina feae | reverse complement strand
TCCGGTTGTTCCAGTTCTTCCAGTTGCTTGGCCTTTATCCTTTATAATAAAAGGTTAATATGCAAATTGACCCTAACAGCAGAACGACTGGGAATGACTGGTCACTATGACATACACTGATCAGCAGACACTCAATGCAGGAGCTGCCCCCTGGTGGTCAGTGCACTCCCACAGGGGGAGCTCTGCCCAGCCACAAGGCGGGCTGACGGTGGTGATGCCTCTTCCGCCTCCTCAGCAGTGCTAAGGATGTCTGATTGCAGCTTAGGCCTGCTCCCCGCTGGCAAGTGGACATCCCCCGAGGGCTCCCAGGCTGCCAGAGAGACGTCTGATTGTCAGCTTAGGTCTGATCCCCTGGGGAGCAGGCCTAAGCCAGCAAGTGGACATCCCTCAAGGGGTCCCAGACTGCAAGAGGGCACAGGCTGGGCCGAGGGATCCCCCTGAGTGCACAAATTTTTGTGCACCGGGCTTCTAGTATATATATAAAGCCAAGTGACCAACCGTACATCTCTCTGACCGTCTAACCGACTGACTGGTATATATGACACGCACTGGCAATTTAAAAATAAACATTGACTCGAGCATGCGTGATACTTGCTGGTGCCAATCACCTGCGATGCCAGAATGTATCTGAAGACCAACTATTGGCACAACGTACCTCTGAAGCTGAAAGTGGCATCATCGACAAAATATGTCTGAAAATCAACTATTGTTTAATCAATTTATCAGTCATTGTTTTTATCAATGTTATTTTTATATCATGTCTGTTGTTGTATCATGTTGTTTATTTAGTAATCAACTTATCAATCATTGTTTTTATCAGTGTTGTTTTTATCATGTTTTGTGTGGTAATTATGTTATTACAAAAAATTACATGTCAAAATGGTATATACAATATACAATTATAAAATTAAAATACAAAATATTTTAATATTGCTACTCGCCTTTTATAATAGCAGTGTCAGAGATGACAAAAACAAAACAGTGTCATGTTTTTGTTATTTTTATGTCATATCTTTGCTGTTTTTATATCATGTTGTTAGTTTATTTATTAATCATAAATTATATATTATTTTCATATACATTTTACTAATTTTCTTTCATCTCTGAAAGAAAATATATTATTTTCTTTAATAATATATTTTCTTTCATACATTTTACTAATTTTCTTTCTTTATGCTGAGTTTGATAGTATTGACGCAAATTGTATTCTTTGATCACAGACACTATATTCTGGCATATCAAACACACAGCTCTTTCCTTGTATTGCATGAAAAAGTAATCATAAGTCCACTGTTCTTTGAATATCCTACACTCCGAGTCAATATTTCCCTTTCTTGATATCATTGTTTCCTAGGGATTCCAAATTGCTATTAGTAAAATACTAATACACACACACACACACACACACACACACACACACACACTAGGGGCCCAGTGCACAAAAATTTGTGCACTCGGCGAGGGGAGGAAGGGGTCCCTCATCCTGGACTGTGCCCTCTCACAGTCTGGGACCCCTCGGGGGGGATGTCCACCTGCTGCCATGCATGGCCAGCTGGGTGAGGGGCTGAGGGCTGTTTTCAGGCTGGCCACAGGCCCCTCAGGGTTCATGCACTGGGGGTTGGGATGGCTGGTGAGTGCAGGTGTGGATGTTTCCAGCTGGGTGGCCTACCATCGCACATACCTGGTGGGCCTCCACCGCTGAGGGGACACATCTGGTGCAGAGGTGGGTGGCAGGCCAGGGGGTGGACGCTGGTGCATGGTCCCTTGGGGGGGCCTTGCTGCTGAGCGGACACACTGGGGGTGGAGCCAGGCACACACTCGCACACGCCCCACGGAGGCCTCCAGGGTGGAGCCAGGTGGCTGGACCTGTGGCAGACACTCTGCATAGGGGCGGAGGATGCTCAGGCATGACCCCGAGGGGGCACCCCCCTCAAGCCCCCGCCACTGAGCCTCTGAGGTCGTGTGGGCCCAATTGCTCTATTCCCAGGCCTCACAGGACCAGGCCGGGCTGCCCGGCTCCCGGCCTTGCGGCTGCTCACCACCCTCGGGAACCACCATGGGCACGATTGCTCTATTGCCAGCCCCAGCCTCAGGGCCGGGCAGGCTCCCACCCGAGGCCGCCCAGAACCAACCACTGGCGCGATCTCTCTATTCCCAGCCCCATCCATCTCTCTATTGCCAGCCCTGGCCGCAGAACCAGGGGCCTGGATGGCCTCCCGGCCCTGCAGCCGCCCGCCACTGCCCGGAACCGACCACGGGAGCACGCGAGGGCGGAGGCCAGGCTTCCGCTGTCGCGTGCCCCAGCGCGATTGCTCCATTGCAGGCCGGGCCTCTGCCACCTTGGCTGGGCGAATTTGCATATCATTATTCTGATTGGCTGTTGGGCGTCCCGAAGAAACAGTCAATTTTAATATTACGCTTTTATTAGTTATGATACACACACACACACACACACAGTGCTACAAAAACAATATACCAGCAATAACTTTGCCCACACAGAGACATATACACTGCACTGCCCATCAATGCAGTCTGATCAGTGCCCATCAATGCAGCCTTGCCAGTCCACATCATTTCAGCCTCACCAGTGCCCATATTGGTGGAACTCTGCTTTTACCTCAGGCTTACACTGGTGCGGTTAGGAAACCAGCATGATTACAGAGCCAGTTCCTCCACCACCTTTCCAGTTCACACTACCCTGTGCAAACTGCACTGCGATCTGTGAACTCGCACAGGAATCTGATCACATGGGTGAGAAGACCCCTGTGATCAGATTCCACTGCAGGAAAAAGGAAGGCACGTATGCCTTTTTTCTTCCAAATCTAATGCAAATTCAGCCAGACAAGCATATGGCTGAACTCACACTGCTCAGAGATCACAACAGTGTGAACCAGGGCTTACACAGCACACAACATACAACATCATACACAACTGAATAGCAATCAAAATATAAATGCACTTACTGTCAACTGAATTGGGTTTCCTACTCCTTGGCTGTCTGCAGAGCCGGATTAAGTTCCCATGGGGCCCTAGGCAGATTACCAGTTTGGGGCCCCCATGTGATAACACTGAGCACCCACCATCTGCATTAACACTGACCGCTGAACATTTGTGATAACACTGAGCACTGACAATTTGCATTAGCACTGAGCGCTATTTGCGCTATCACTGTGATTCAACCCCCCTAGAAACCACCCCCAACCAACTAACTTAAAAAAAAAAAAAAGGCTCTCCTAACTTCAAAAAAAGGCTCCAAGTTAAAAAAAAAGGCCCCACTAATTACTGTATATATATATATATATATATATATATATATATATATACACACACACACACACACACACACACACACACACATACATACATATCTCCTCACTTGTTCTTACCTCGGTCCTCAGGCAGCAGCAGGCTCTGCACAGGCAAGCCTGTGACTCGTCCAATCACACCCGAGACTGAGAGGAGAAGTCGAGAGACAGAGAGGAGGGGAGTCGGAGAGTGCAGCTGCTAAGCAGGACAAGCAGTGGCCTCAAAAACACACGGCAGGCCGGATAAATGTCCTAGGTGGGCTGCATGTGGCCCGCCGACTGTAGTTCGAGGACCTGTTTTAAATAGTCCGAGTAAGGGGTTCTATACAGGCTGGCTTCAACCCTCCCTCCTGTGGGCAGGAGGAGGAACAGCTTTCTGGGCATAATGAAGAGCTTTGATACGTTCTTCAGATTTTTTGCTGAACATTCCACGCAGATGTCTATCTCGGTGTATGGTTCATAACAGGAAGGACGGTGTCCACACTACTACATTCCACTAATCAGATTTGTTCCCAACCAAGGTCAAAGGCAACCTGCTGTTTCTGTTCTTTCATTTATGAGAGGAATCCATCCACTTGTTCCTTGCCAATAGAATGCTTAACAGCATAAACTATGCAGATGACATCAGCCTGTGGTATTTCTTGAAGTTGTTCCTCATTCTGTTCTGCTCCTGAGTCATGAAGGTGTGTACTGGCGCTCTCAGGGCGACATCAGCTGGAATAGAGATTTCTTTTCTACCCAGGGAAGAACCTCCTCTGGAAATTCTTCACTGTCCAGAGACATAATCAGTGACGTCTTCCCAACTCCAGGTTCTCCCGCCGGCAGGATCCACACGTCTTTCTTCATGTTGGCGGTGGTGGTGGCAGCTCGTAGGGGCCGGGCTGCCATGCAGTGGACTCCTCTCGCTGGGAGTGCCCACTCCTAGGCACTGCTCTCCCCATGCCAGCACTGCCTGCCAGCCTCCCCCATCCCCCAGAACCTGGGCTCCTCTGCCCGCCAGGCCACCTCTTCCGCTGCAAACCCCCATTTTATAGATTTTTATAGGAGGTGTCTATTTGCTTCAACAAGTAGCCTCTATCCATACCCTACCAGTTACCTGGAAACTCGAGGCAGCTGGCACCGATTTCTGATGAAGGTGACACTTTCTTGCCCCTATGAACGATGCCAGGAGGCACCTCTAGGTGCTGAGTTCCCCGTGCTGGGAGCCTGTTAGGAAGGGCATGGGGAGCAGGAGCATAGGATCCTGAAGGTCACGATGGTGTGAGAGGCGCCTCAGCCTGAGAAGAGGTGGAGGCAGGGTGAGGGGAGACCAGGAGGGCAATGGAGACCGCCTTCAACATGCATGAAACCTACAATTCCATACAAGTCAAAACAGTAATAAGTTGGAGTTGAGTAAGTACTTTCAGACATGTGAGGGTTCCAACACTTGAGCTCCCACCCTCCCTGTCTCACCAGGAACAGGAGGCCCGGCTCCTGGGCCAGCTGGCTCTGAATCCCGACTGGGGACAGCGCTCCTTGGCTCCTGGGCCTCTGGATGACCTGGGGCCTCCTCAGAGCCCCCCCCCCACCTCTCGCACTTCTTCTCCGGGGCTGGCCCAGCATAGGTAACATCTGACGTGGTGAAGAGGTGGTGTGCGAGCAGTGATGCGGGCTTTGTGCTGGCGTGGTCTGCCACAGCGGCCTGCCTGGGAGGGTCTGGAAAGTTCTGACATTTCAGCAACATGCCACTATCGATGCTGGAGAACCGGGGCCAGGGCTCCACCAAGGCAGGCGCCCTCCGCTGCGGAAGTAATACCTGCCTAGGACTGCGCGACCAGCCCTCTTGCAGGGGTTTGCTCACATTCAAGCATCAGGCTGGACACAATGCTCCTTGGCCCCAGGACAACAGTGTTAAAGGTGGTGGGACAGCTCCAGGTGCCCGACAGGCAGGGTCAGCCCGGACCTGGGCTCAGCAGCCTCGGTAATTGGGTTCTGGCTAGGAGAGAATTCAGAGCCAAGATCCCAACTGTAGGAACATTTATTTGGAAAATGACAGGTAGAAGCAATTCCCAAAAGAAATGGGCTCAGGAAACCAGCAGCAGAGGTAAAAGAAGGGCCCTGGGAGCTTGGAGTGAGAGAGGCGATGGGGGCAGGGGAGGGAGGGAGAGGAAAGGGCAGGTCCCATTCCTGGAGGGAGGCTTTAGCTGGAGATTTCCCGGGGGTCCCAGGGAGGCAGGATCTCAACAGAACAGGCAGCAGCTCTCCAGGTGTGTCCTCTCGGGGTCACGGTCTCCTGCTTGGTCAGCGCCGGGGCAGGGGGTCATTCCCCAGTGCAGCTGCGCCGGACAGCAGCCGCGGGGACACTTGTCTGGTTCTGTGTCTTCTCTGGGCCTGGAGCTGAACTACAACCGAGGCCTAGATGTTACTTTTGGGGAGAAAAGGTCAGGGGTCCAAACCGCAGGACCAGCGACCTGCTGGGGAGGAAGGTGGGGGGGGGGTCCCTGCAATGGATGGCCTGTCGCCAGGCGCCTGGGCCTTCGCCCCGTGACCCGCACCTGCCCGGCGTCCCGGCTCTGCTCGCGCCCGGCCGCTGCGACCACATAACTGCCCCGCTCCCCCGCCCGACCCCCGAGCGCCCTCCGGCCGAGGGACGGGCGCACAGGGGAGCGCCTCCCGAGCCCGCCCCGCCCCGGGGCCCGGGCAGAGGCGGCGGCCCTTCCTCGTCTCCCCGCGAAGTCCGGCTCCGCGCCCGACAGCTCCTCTGAGACGGGACGCCCGCGGCGCCGCCGACCGGATGCGCCCGCCGGGCCCAGACCGGAAGCCGCCCCGACCGGCTCGCTTCGTCGGCGCGCACTGACGTCACTGCCACACCTATGGCTCCGCCCCAGGCGACCCGGAAGTTGTGCTTGCGACCCTGCGTGCCCTCTCCCACAATACCCCGCGCTCTTTCTTTCCAACTTGTCGGGCACGGTGAGTGCATCCGTGCGGTGGCCTCGGCCATCGGGCTCCATCCTCGCCCACGGCGGCACTGCCCGGGGCCGGCGGGCTCGCTCGAGCGGGGCCGGGGCGTCGGGGTTCTGGGCCGGGAGCCTGCCCGGCGCTGAGGGCTCGCGGCCTGGGAGGGGGCGGCCTGTAGCCGGCGCAGGGCGCTCGGGGGTCGGCGGGCTTGGCTCTGCCGGGCTAGGGCTCCGGGCGGCGGCGGCGGCGGCGGCGCGGGGCGGGAGGCCGTGGCCGTGCGCCCCCCGCTCAGTCTCCTTGTCGCCTCGCTTCAGATGGCTCCCGCGAAGAAGGGCGGCGAGAAGAAGAAGGGCCGCTCCGCCATCAACGAGGTGGTGACTCGGGAGTACACCATCAACATCCACAAGCGCATCCACGGCGTGTGAGTACCGCGCCGAGGCTGGAGGCCGGCGGGCCGCGGGCGGTGCGGAGGGCCCGGCGTGGAAGCGAGGCTGCGGGAGGCTCCGCGGAGCGCGCCGGGAGCGCGGGTGGGCGCCCCCTCGGAGCGGGGCCTGGGCTCCCGCGGGCGTGGGCAGGCGGGCGGGGCGCGGCGGGAGGAAGCCGGCCTCGCAGGGGCGGGGGGCGGGCCGCCCCTCCAGAAGGTGGACGCCGAGCGGGTTCTGTTGCTTCTCCGTCCCGCGCGCACAGACGTTGTCGCAGGCCGAGCTGTGACCCGAGGCGAGAGGGCGCCGCGCGTTTGAGGCCGCCGGGCGCTGGGCTGTCGGGAGCGGCTTCCTTCCCGGGGGTGGTTTTAGTTCTCAGCGGAGGCTCTGTTCCCTGCGCCCGCTCGCCGCGGACCTGGGAGCGGACTCGAGCGTGTGGGACGTTCTTCAAAGCAGTGGCACCGGGGAGCCTCGCGGGACGACGCGTTTTGCAAGCGGCTCCGAGGCGCAGCGCGCGGGCGCAGGGGCACCGCCTCTGCTCGGGGCCTTTCTGTGCATCGATGTCGCTTCTGAGGACGCGGCCGGCCCGCCGCCGCTTCCCTCGCCTGAGCTTGTTCGCACCAGGCCCTCGCGTTGGGCGCTGCCAGCGGCCCTTGCAGGTTGGGCAGGAACCCGAAGGTCCTGCTTTCCCCGTTCACTCGCAGGAAGGTAGTCCACATGTCTAGATACAAACGGTGAAATAGGCGAGTGCAAGGGGGTTGCTCTGCAGCCAGCCCGTCCTCGGGCTTCCGACCAGTGGAGGCGGGCCATGGCGGGGGAGCGAGTTTTCCGCGCACTTAAGCTTCGTTGCAGAAGCCCTGAGCGAAGGCCTGCGTGGTGCTAAGCCCTGCTCCTCCCACTGCCCCTGCGGTCTTGGTTGAGCTCCAGGACTCAGTCCCTGTCTACAGGCCGGTGTCTACATCTCAGACCACAGCGCCCCGGCGACTGCTGGTGTCAGGCCGCCCCTGCCCTCCTGTCTCACTGGCAGAGGAGCTGTCCTCTTGGCTCTGCGCTTCCTCTGACCCGTCGCCCGGGGCCCCGCGGCATTCTCTGTCCCTCTCCTGGTTCCCTTCCCCGAGCCCCGGTGTATCCTCACCCTCCACTGGCTTCCATATTGCCCAGAATGCACCCAGAGCACTTGCTGTGGTTCCATGTGGACTGGCCGCTCCCCCTGCCCCATAAATGCTTCTCTCGCAGGCGCCTTCAGCCGTGGCCCCGTGTCTCCGTGGCCATCTTACTCAAACCCGCAGCCCATCCCATGCTCCCTTGCCCTGGTCTGTTTTTCTGTCACACTTGACGCCAGCTGATGCTCTCCAGAGGGCCGCACAGAGTGTGGAGAAGGGGTTCCTTCCCCCCTGACGTGGCCTCTGGCACACTTGTTTGTAGGTGGTGAAGCGTGTAAGTGAATGGTGTGAGCTTGTAGAAACGGCCAGGAGCTGCTGAGGAGTAGGCAGCAGGGAGACATGGTCACGTGGCTGTGGGGGTGGAGCGCCGGGTTCTTTGTGGGTCGTGGACATTACTGAAGGTTTAGAGCAGAAGTCGCTGGGACAGGCTCCGTTTGCTGCTCTCACTGCACGTACTGCTCCGGATGTGTTTGCCTCCCGACGGGAAGGAGCCCTGTTAGGGGCTGTTGGCTTACAGAGGTGAGGCATTGTGGGGCCCCTTCTGACAGTCACCCTTTATTTTAAAAAATTTTTGTTTCAGAGAAGGGGGAGAGACAGAAATAGCACCTCTTTAGACTTCTCTCTGCGCCCCCTTGGATCGGCCTACAAATGTGTGACCATTTCCGCCTGCAGTAAAGTGTTGCTTTTTCGCGTTGTTAAGTAAAAGCATAAAGTGTCAGTGGATGTCTGTGGCCTTATCTAAACAGCACACGGAAGGTGCGAGCGCGGAGCTGGGCCCGGAGGTAATGGCGGTGCGGAGAGCTCCGAGCGCTGAAGCGCTGACTCGACCTCAGGTGCCTGGCAGGGGCTCTGTGCGCTGCAGGCCTCTGCTCTCAGCACAGACCGGGGGAGGGAACTTACATTCGTCCCGAGTGGGCTCCAACAACATGCTGTGTCTGAAGGGGTGACGGATGTGCTCCGCATATTCCTATGGTGTACAGTGTGTGCTTTGTGTTCAAGCATGTCCAGTGGCATTCTTAGGTTCTGTCCTCTTGACAGTAGAGTTTTGGGGCGCTTTTGCTTATCAGGAAAGGGTGGGCCATTGCATATGCCAGCATCACTTAAGGATCATGCGCAGCCCTTATCCTCCGCCACTGGAAGTGGGGGTGCAGCTCCTGTTATGCCAGTTGCTGGGCACTAACGCTGGTGGGAAAAGGATTGGGTTCTGCCTTGTTAAAGTTTGGTTTAGGTTTTTTGTGAAAACAGGACATTCAATTTCATTTTGTGCTCCTTTAATTGATCTTTTACTTATGTTTGAATCTAAGGGGTTTCAAGAAGCGTGCCCCTCGGGCACTCAAGGAGATCCGGAAATTCGCCATGAAGGAGATGGGGACTCCAGACGTGCGCATTGACACCAGGCTCAACAAAGCTGTGTGGGCCAAAGGAATAAGGTGTGAAGTTATGTGTTATAAGCGTTAAAATTACACCAGCTAATCCACTTGCTCTGCACCCTGTGTGTGAGCTCAGTAATCACTGAGGCATGTCCTGTGTAATAAAAGGCAATATTAAAATTGACCCTCAGGAGCTGCCCCTGGTCATCAGTGCACTCCCACAGGGGGAGCTCTGCTCAGCCACAAGCCAGGCTGCCAGCTGCCAATACAGCAGTGGTAGTGGGAGCCTCTCCTGCCTCCTCAGCAGAGCTAAAGATGTCTGACTGCAGCTTAGGCCTGATCACCCAGGGAGCGGGCCTAAGCCAGCAGGTGGACATCCCCTGAGGGTTCCCAGACTGCGAGAGGGCACAGCTCCACGCTGGCAAGTGGACATCTCCTGAGGGCTCCCGGGCTGCCAGAGGGATGTCTGACTGCCAGCTTAGGCCTGATCACCCAGGGAGCGGGCCTAAGCCAGCAGGTGGACATCCCCTGAGGGTTCCCAGACTGCGAGAGGGCACAGGCTGGGCTGAGGGACCCCACCGAGTGCACAAATTTTTGTGCACTGGGCCTCTAGTGGAATTATAAAAAAATTGTGAGGCAGTAACTTCTGGGGGATTAGCGTCTACAGAGAAGCCTTTGGACGTGGTATTTGTAATGAGACCCAAACAAGGGTCCAGCAGTGTGGGGGCTGGTAGGAGTGTTGCACAAAGATGTGGTGTGATCTGGGAAACAGGTTGATGAAAGTGGAAGTCAAACAAGTGACTTGAAGGACAGAATGAGGATGGAGAGTTAGGCAGGAGGCAGATCATGGGGAGTCTTGTAGGCTGTGGCAAAGAGTTTGGATTTATCTCTAGAAGCCACTGGAGCACTGGTTTTCAACCAGAGGCAATTTTACCTCCCCTCCCCAGGCACATATTTTGTTATCACTGGTGGGGTTGACACAGGCCAAGGGTTTTGGAAACATCCTAGAATGTACACAGCAGCCTCCACAACAGTCACCCAGCCCCAATGTCAGTAATGCCGAGGTTAAGAAACCCTGCTTAAAAGCAGGAGCGTGTTTTTGCTGTGAAGGACGATGAAGGTGCCAGCATGGAGGTGGGTCTAGCCAAGGGTAGGCCCTGGGCAATGGGATGAGCTGGCATAGGGC
The DNA here is from genome assembly GCA_004026665.1 of Murina feae. Taxonomy (NCBI): domain Eukaryota; kingdom Metazoa; phylum Chordata; class Mammalia; order Chiroptera; family Vespertilionidae; genus Murina; species Murina feae. The sequence continues at coordinate 1,553 of PVJC01050508.1, read as the reverse complement.
GGGGTGTGGCTTTTCAGTGTTGGGGTTGGGTGGGATGACAACCCTTGAGCAGCCTGCAGTGGGCCAGCAGTTGGAGTTCAGTAGAAATGTGTCTAACGAAGGAGCCGCCAGCCATGGCTCCTTTGAGGTAAGTGGGGAGTGGTGTCATCGAAGCCAAGAGAGCCCCAGGTTTTAGGACACTTCACATCCTCAGACCAGGGAGGAGTGGACTGCCTGCCAGAGGCAGGGAGAGCGCACGCAATGGCCCTGTGATCCGTGTGGCCTGCAGAGGCTGGTGTTTGTCCAGGGTGACATTTTTGAGACAAAGCCCATCCCATTTCTGTGCTGGTGGCAGCGGGCGAGGACCTGGCCAGTTAGGCTCACATTTCCGAGTTGTCAAGTGCCCGTGCCGGCTCCCCATCAGATGGAACGGAGGACGGAGCCTTGGAGGCATGTTGCAGGAGTGGGGGCAGGATGTGAGGACACCTGGTGGCTGTGTCGTGATAGGGTGCTGACCTGACCACCACGTTACGTTTCTTACTAGGAATGTCCCATATCGCATCCGGGTGCGTTTGTCCAGAAAACGTAATGAGGATGAAGACTCACCAAACAAGCTATATACACTGGTCACCTACGTGCCTGTCACCACTTTCAAAAGTAAGTTTCATGCCATTGCACACGCTGCCGATGGGAAGGACACGGGTGGAAGGTGACCGCCTTCTCTCCTTTTGCAGATCTGCAGACCGTCAACGTGGACGAGAACTAATGCTGACGTCGAATAAAGTTATACAACTGCCTTGGAGGCCTTGGAGGTTTTGTTTCTGACGGCAGCGTAATGTTTGTGATCTTAACGTAGTTCCCAGCTACAGAAGCATGTGGAGAGGTTTCTTTAATACTATGTCTATCCCTTTCCCGGCCCCTGGAGTTGGAGTAGTTAGGCCTAAGCAGGGTTTTCTAGGTAAACCTGCCGTGTAGCCTGGCTCACACAGGTAGTTGGGGCATTGGGGGTGCGATAGTTAGTGATTGTACGTGCATGTTTCGTTGATTCTAAAAGATAAACATTTTTCCAGAAACTGGCATGTAGAACTCATTTGCCATTGGCCACTTTTCATTCTAACCAACTGAAATGATGCAATTTATAGCATCTCAGGTTTAATGTATATTAATATAATGGCTAAGAAGTATAGAATTGTCTTCTAAAGTAAGTTCATGTCTTAGCTTACTTGAAACGGCTCCATGAGATACTTACAGTTCCAGTTCATGTGGGGCTAAAGCCCAGAGGGCTAAAGCTTATCCAGTCCCAAATCTGAATTCGGCGGAGAACAGTGTTGTAGCATTGCAAGGGTTAAAGACCCCACTGTAATGCACTGCTGACTTACAGCAGCAGGTGCTGGGGGGGGCGGGGGTAGGGAGGAGTCCTCCAGCCTCTGTTCACTGCACAACCCAGACCTCGGAATTCAAGTGCGAGGTATAAACAAGGACCAAATTTGATATAAAAACTTCTTATTCAAAATCTTGGAGGCCAACATTGATAGCATGGTTTGTACATAACATTTTTGTAAGGAAAGTGAATA
>PVJC01050507.1:0-11784 GCA_004026665.1 Murina feae | reverse complement strand
CGCGCGCCTCCGTACCTCTGTACTTTGCTTCTGCCGCTCCTCTGAGTCTCAGACTCTTCTCTAGTTGTAGGATTTTCACTCAGCCAGCCGTCCTGTGGGTGCGAGTGGTGTTCGTGTGTTCTTTTCGAGGTTTTTCTGAAATAGTTGTTCACAGCTGCATTTACGGTGTCTACCCTATGCCGCCATCTTGTTTCTCCCCCCACTAATGTTCTTTAGGGCAAAAGATAAAAGATATTTTTTTCTGGGCCCAGGATCACAGGTTGCATTTTATCGTTATGATTCTTTAGTCTCTTTTAATCTGGAACATTCCTTGGTTTCCCCAATGATGACATTGTTGAAGCGCACAGCCTGTTTAGTTCCTCGGAAGCCCCCAGGGCGGATGTGGTGCTTCCTGGTGATGCGATGTGTAAGCCCTTTGCTGGGAACACCCAGCAGTGACACTGCTCTTGGCCCATCTCTCCGAGCCACACGGCGTCACTCCCGCTTCGCTGGTCATGGAACGGCCTCCTTGGCTAATGTGCCGTCTGCCACGCTTCTCCATTGAAAAGCAACTGTTCCCCCTTTGTAATTAATAAGGATTTCGTGGGACACACTCTAAGACTGTGCTAATAAACTTCCATCTGCTTTATAAAAACAAATTCAACAGCATTTTTTTATTAAAGCAAAATTTGCCTACAGAAAAGTACACCCAGAACAAGTTCCCCTCAATGAACTAGTACAGAGTGTGCGCCCGCAGGACAGCACACCGCTGTGCTTTAGTCCGTGGGAAGGGCAGGCTTCCCTGGGGAGGGACACTGATGTCCAGGCCTGGAGGGGTGGGGGTTGGGCCCTGCAAGTTGCTGAGGGGAGAACAGTCCGGTGGAGGGGCCGGGAGGCTGGACCAAGCTCAGATGTTTGACAAACAGCCAAGAGGCTGGTGGGGTGGGGCTGGGGCAGGAGGAGTGGAGTTGACAGATGGGGCCAGATAACAGGGGACCTTGCGGGCCAGTATGAGGAGTCTGGCTTTATGGCACAGGCTCCCAGCTCCCAGGGTGACATCCCAGGAAACAAAAGTAGTGGAAGGGGGAAGTGAGCAGGTGAAATAAAGGATGTGTTCTCCCAAAGACCACCTCCATGGGCGATGGGATCCTGATCCTTTGGGAGACGCTGGGACACAGTGTAGACACTGCCTCCCGCTATTAACTCCATGTCTGGCCCCTGGCGCCAAAATAAAACCCTTCAAGCAAAAAGCCACAGGAAGCAGCCTTCCCTTCGAGGCAGGCGAGTGTGGACGGATGGGATGTGTCCAGTGGCATCTGCTGGGGGAGGTGCAGAGTGCTATGAGCTTGCTCATGTTTCACGGAGGATTGACGGCAGGGGGAGCCAGGAGGGTGGAGGGAGACCCCCACGTCTTTGCTTCCTCGGCTTGAAGAGAGATGAGTCTGGAAATGGCTTCACCAATCTGGGGAACAGAAAGCCATGCCCCAACCCATTAGCTCCCTCCCTGAGAACTAACCCCCTCTTCAGGCACAAGCCAACCTGGAGCCTGTGGGCTCCAGCAGCCTTCAGAGAGGGTAACTAGGAACGTTACTATTTATTACATTAAAAAGCCAGCAGAAATCATACATTCAGCTTCCTGGTTCACTGAAATAGTAACTCATTCATTCTCCGGTCAACACATCTGTATTCAGTGCCTCCTTTTAAAGCATATCTCTGTTGAGAGAAAATTTACCACTTTTGACCATTTTGTAGTGTGCGACTCAGAGGGTTTTACTATATTCACGAGGTCCTGCCACCATCCCTTTAATTCCAGAACATTGTCATTACCTCTCCCACCCCCCCCCAAAAAAAAAAAAAATCCGCACCTCCAAGTTCCCCCCTCCCCAGGCCCTTGCAACCACTAAGCTGCTTCCTGTCTTTATGGATGTGTCTGGTCTGGACACTTCACATGAACGGAGTCATACGGTATGTGGCCTTTTGTATCTAGTGTCTTTACTTAGCACGATGCTTCCAAGGTCCATCCATGTTGCAGCATGATCAGTATTCAGTTTTATTTCCACCACATGGATGGGCCTCGCCCTGTTTATTCACTGCTGATAGGCGTCTGAGCTGTTTGTCTCCAGCACCTTTGTTTAAACTTGTGAATGTAATAAAGGTCCAAGACTTTGTGGAAACCACGGGGATGGTAGGGATCCCTTTGCAGGACATCCCACTCCATCCAAGGATCAGGAGGGGCCTCTCAGGAGAAGAGACAATTCAGATAAAACCTGACCAGTGAGCAGGACTCTTGAGGGAAAAGAGTTTGCATGAGGGGACCCTACGGAGGAATGCAGGCAGAGGGCATAGCTCGAGCAAAGGGGGAGGGGAAAGAGCTTGCAGGGGTGGGGGGCCTTTGGGAAGAGAAGGGGTTTGGCATGGCTGAAGTGGGCAGGTGGGGAGGGAGTTGGGGCCAGGGCTTGGTGGCTCTGGCCTGTTCGAGTCTGGACTTTCCTCATAGCACTGTTCACTCTACTCGTGTCCTGGGACTGGGGCAGCAGTGACCACACTGGTTGGCTTAAATCTATTCTCTCTCAGTTCTGGAGTCCAAAAGTCTGAAATCAAGGTGTCGGCAGGGCCACCCTCCCTCTGAAGACTTTAGGGGAGGATCCTTCCTTATCTCTCCCAGCTCCCGGTGGCCTCAGGGGTCCTTGGCTTGTGGCCTCATCGCTCCAATTTCTGCCTCCATCTTCACATGGCGTTCTCCCCATGTGGGTGTGCCTCCTCTTCCATCTCTTATGAGGACACCAGTCATTGCACTTAGGGCCAAGCAGTTAATCTAAAATGATCATCTCAAGATCCTTAATGCAATTATATCTTCAAAGATTATCTTTCCAAATAAAGTTGCATTCCCAGTTTCTGAGGATGAGAACGTGAGCATATGCTTTTGGGGGGCCATTGCTCAACCCACCACATTCACTGCCCAACACTGCACTACACACTGGCTTGCTTGCAGCCTGTGGCAGCCACTAGGAAATAAGATATAAGATTGCAGAGTAAAGTCTGTTGTGTTCAGGGGGTCTATCTCTAAAGCCACAGAAAAGGTGCTTAAGAATATTTGCTGAGTGAACACAAGGGGCTTATCTCCTTAAACTGCAAATTTTTGTCCATGAAATTATTATATTATTCCCTGTGTGCCATTTAAAAACAAACAGAGCCTGGCTGGTGTGGCTCAGTGGTTGACTGTTGACTTATGAACCAGGAGGTCATGGTTTAATTCCCGGTCAGGGCACATTCACAGTGTGGGGCATGCAGGAGGCAGTTGAACAATGATTCTCTTTCATCATTGATGTTTCTATCTCTCTCTCCCTTCCCTTCTGAAATCAATTTTAAAAATATTAAAAAAATAAAAAAACAAACAGAATTGAAGGTTTATGTAAAAAGACATAACTTCATACTAAGTCCTAAAATTAAAAACATACATGTGTGCTAAATGTGCCCTTTGTATTATACCTCTTCTTAAAGGGATGCCTTCAAATGCCAGCCTTATAATCTGTGAGGTTTATTATAAATTTCAGGTGTGTTGGGATTGCATCAAGGCTTCTCAACAGGTGTGTTTTGGGGAGATGATTTATGGGAAGGGAAATGACACCATTTTCCTGTAAAGAGTGAATGGGAGTTGGAGAGCATGACCTCACTGCTCAAGGTGCCCAGAGCAGATATTCAAGAAAGACTGCTTTTGGCTGAGTCCCGCCCTCCACTCAGTGCTGGCCAAGACATCAGGATCACTCTGAGCGCAAACCTCAGGAAATTTCCCAGAAAACTGTCTTGTTTGACTTGATTCATTCAGCATAGACTTTACAATCAGTTTGAAGGCAGGAAAAAAACTCTTGGAGGAAAAATGTCTTGAAGTCAGTGGTGATGACCACGGGATTTAAACAAAGTGACAGAGCTCAGAAGGGATGTTGAAAACAAATATAAATAGCAGGTGTAATTCCGGGGGCAAAGTGGAGTACACACAACAAGAAGATGAACAAATAATAATAATTTGGGTAGTGACATCAAATTACTAAAAATAGAAAAAGAAACAAAAGTTAGAAAAAGAAGAAAATCACAAACAAAATTCCTTTAAATCTGTAGGAGGAAATCAAAGGAGATGCTATAAATATCTGCCTGTATTTCTGAAATGCTTTCAGGTGGTTCCTGGTAAAATTTTCAATGGCATGCTTACCCTGAAATCAAAGTAAAAGACGACAGTAAGTTGCACCATACACCTTAAAAAGCATAGGAATAAAATGTAAATGCGGATGATAGATGTCAATTTAATAGTAACAATTATAGCAAGGTAGACACAATACATATCTCTTCTATTAGCAAATGATGTCAGATTAAAAACCAATTTCAATAATCTGCTGCTGATGAGAGACGTGATCAATAAACCTTTTGACTACTGTGCCATCACTGAGCGGACACACAGGAGGAGGAGTCCCTGCTCTCGCAGAGCTTACAGGCTGGCCGGAAATGAAAGGAGACAGCCAAAAAAGATCAAGTATAGACCACACAAATTTAAGCCCCTGGGAAGAAACAGGGGCAATATTAACTCCACAAAGTAGAATTTAAGGAATATATTTTAAGGGGTTGCAGATGATATTAAACAGTTACAAGAGTGATAACAAACAGGTAAATCATATGCACTAACCAACAAAGCACAATTACAAGAAGCAAAAATTCAGGCAGACAAAAGAAAAAATGGACAGGAAAGCAATTAGACTGGGAAGTGTTAAACTCATCATAATCTTCCTGTGTCAGATCCAATAGTCCCTTCTCCCCCTACCCCCCGCCCCACCCCGAAAAAAGGACATACAATATAACTAAAAAGTAAGAATGAATAGCTACAGAACTAATTTACAAAAGAGCGCAGCTTACCAATACCCTTGTGAAAAATATACCAACTTTTCTAGTGCCATTGAATACTTATAGTGCATACAAAACAGACACAAAGTCTCAATAAATTAAGAGAATTTAGTAGACATGTGCGCAGGCTACATTTTCTGATCACAATGCAACAAGAACACAAAATTTAAATAACCTTAAGCCTAAGGGTCCCCCTTCAACTGCTTCCAGTCATGCAGCGAATCTCTTTAAATGCTTTCTTTGTGATCTACTCCAGCGGTCACCAACCTTTCGGACTTCACGGACCACCAACGGTCTGCGGACCACCGGTTGGCGACCGCTGGTCTACTCCGTATTTTTCTCCATTCCCACAGGTCCAGACGCTTCACAATATCCACTACTCAGAGTTTTCCTCCTGAATATCCTGGGCATTATCCAACTTGATCCCTGAGTTCCAGCCTGACACCTCTGAGTGGGAGCAGAGGCCATAGTGATGGGATCCAACAGGTCCCTGGAGGTGTGGCACCGCCTGAAGAGAGGTTACCTGATAGCTCCCTTGGGGAAGCATGAAGTTCTATGCCAACAAGACATTTTCTTCCCTGGATCCAACACTATCTTAAAATAACAGGATTCCGTTGGAAAGAACCTGAGAAACAATGAAGCCAAGTCCGCATGAATCTTTTATGTTAATAATGGAATTTCCCGAGGACCTACTAATGTCAGACCCAGCTACTCTGCCTACGCAAATGTCACTCAGACCCGTATACACAGGGCTGTGCAGGAGGCTCCGATATCACCCCCCCCCCCCCCCCCCCCCCCCCCCCCCCCCCCCCCCCCCCCCCCCCCCCCCCCCCCCCCGCCCCCCGAGGCTCCTCCCTTTTCCTTTGGGCTTTTGCTCCAGGAGGCTGCATCCCTGGCTTCCTTTCAGAGCCATTTCCCTCTACTACGTCCTCAGCTCCACACAGATACGTCCTCCAAGTACCTGCTTTCTCCTTTTTCCTCCCAGGCCGTGGATGGTAGCAGTTTTTCGCGGCTGCCAACCTTGGGAAATTGCAGAAGGCCTCTGGTTTCTCTACGCCCTGCCCACACCTTTGGAAATATCCTGTTTATCAAACTCTCCCCAGCGCACTCAGTTTGAGGGTGCCATCTGTCTCTCTTGGGATCGTGACCAGGTAGGTAGTGTCATCCCCATTTTGTGGATGAGTAAACTGAGGTGGAGAGAGGTGAAGAAACTCGCTTAAGGTCACACATCTTAAAAGAACAGGCCTCAGATTCAAATCGGGACGGACTCACACCAGAGTTCGGCTTTTGCCATTATCCTTGGGCCTTTGTTGAAATTGGTGGAGCCAGTCTTGGTAGGCTCTTTTATTTCTATAAAGGGGGGCAAGTCAGGATAAATGCAAAGGGCCACCAGAACTTCCTAGCAGGTTGAATGGGGCTGAGGTGGCCACTCCCTGCAGTTGAGGTAGGTGGCAAATATTTGCTCAAAAGGGCAGCCCAATCTAATGGACAAGTACACACACCATGTCCTCCATTCCTTCAGTAATCCCACTCTCCACAACAGGAAAACCGAGGCACAGAGGCGTGGCCCAGCCTTCCTCAAAGCCACCTCCCTAAGTGGTGGGTCTTGTTATGGATTCTGTCCCATATGAAGCCAGCGCCCTTACACTTTTTAATGCGTCTCTTTGGAGGCTGGGCACCGTCGACACTACACATTCACTCACATACGTTGGGAGGCATTTGAGCCCAGCAGCTTCCCTGGTGATGTTGAGACCACCGGCCTACCCTGTGCCAAGCCCTGTCCTTGTCCTGAGCACTCCCTATGCAACACTGTCCAGGAAATCCTCTCCATTTTACTATGAAGGAGGCACTGTCATGGTGACCATTTTACAGATCAGTAAACTAAGGCTCTGAAATTTTTAGAAAACTGCCTGAGATCCCTCCATTGGCAAGTGCAGGAACCCATTCTGCAGATGAGACTAAAAGGCTCAGAGATTCCCCCAAGACCACACAGAGGACAGAGGCTGTGGGGGCCTCAAGGCTCTCCTTCCAGGTGAGGTCTTGGCCTTTTTCCACTCCAGACCAGGGAGCCTTGCTCAGAGAGGCCCCCTGGCTGGTCCAGGGGCCATGGCAGCGGTGGGAGTCTCACTGGGCTTCTGTTCACACGCTCTAGGCAGCTTGGGTTTAACCACTGTCCCCAGGCAATCTCCTGGGCTTTCAGGCCACTCCAGGCCCAAGGACTCAGGGGTCAGAGAATACGATTTTAAAAATATATATATAATTGATTTTTAATAGAGAGGAAGGGGAGGGATAGAGAGAAACATCGATCAGCTGCCTCCTGCACACCCCCTATTGGGGATATGCCAAGATACATGCCCTTGACCAGAATCGAACCTGGGACCCTTTAGTCAGCAGGCCAATGCTCTATCCACTGAGCCAAACCGATTAGGACAAGAGAATCCTCATTTTAAACAAGGGTTTGCCCGCGCTCAGGCTCCCCGTCCCCTGCTCCAGGTGGCTCTCATCTCTGGCAAGTTTGGGAAGCAGGCGGGGTGCCGAGGCGCAGCTGCAGCTCCGGGGCCTCGGGGGCCTCGCGGGGCCACTGCTCTCCTGAAAGTCGCGGGAGCTCGCGGGGCGGGGCCGGGCCAGGTGCGCCCTGAGCCGCTGGGTGCGCAGCTCCGCCCGGGGCGGGGCCTCACCTGCGGCCGCAGGTAGGCGGCCCCCGGGAACCCGGCGCTGGCCTCGGAGGCTTGGGCGCGCGCAGCCAGCCGCGGCCTCACCGGGGATCCGCACACGCACACGGGGGCCGCCGGCGGCGGGACAGGAGGCTGGGCAGGGCCTCCTCCCGCTCACCATGGTCAAGACACGCTGCTCCACGTTCCTGCAGAAACTCGGCCTCTCCGGCGCGGGCCATCAGTACGAGCGGCTGGAGAGGGGCGAGTTGGAAACCTCGGTGAGTGTGGACGACCGGGCGCGGAGCGTGGGACCGGACCGTGCATCCTCCGCACCCCACGCCCGGATCCCGTCCGCGTGGCGCGCTCCTCCAGCCCGCCCTCCGCCGCCCGGTGCGGGAGAAAAGCGTCTTCATAGCAACGCCGGCTCGCGTGTCTGCTCCGGCCCAGCGCTCTTGCAGCTCAACCCCATTTTGCGGATGCGAAACTGAGCGCGCGGCGAACGACCTCGCTAGGAACTTAACCCAGGTTTCTGCGACTCCGCAGAAATGAAATTCCCGGGTCTCCACTATATGGTTTTTTTTTAAAGCGACTTGAATTGGGGGGCGGGGGAGAAGTGATGCAAAACCAACCGCAACAGAAAACTGTGCGCATGTTTTAGTAATCATAGAAATCATGGTGAAAGGCAAGGTAACAGGAGCCAGCCTCCCGGCTTCGCTTCCCAGGTCTCCAGAGCCCTTCTAGCAAACCACTCAGGTTTGTATGTTGACTTTGCAACCTTCAGGTGACTCTCTAGAATAAACCAACAGGATTCGCAGGGAGGGGAGTGTTTACCAGCTGACACACTGAGACAAAGCTGTCCCCCAAAGCCCTGCCACTTGGAGGAGCCAGAGGTGACCGTGGTGACCGGTCACTTTACTACTTTCTCCTTAGCTTGTAATCAGAACTCACAGCAGGATACCAGAGCAGAGGGCGCCGAATTTCTAAGCTTAACCAGAAAAGTAAAATCCTGAAATAGTCCCCTGGGGGCGCTCATGAGACTACAGCCCTGCCATTGGACTGGTGAAGGGAAACCTCAGAGTTTACTTTTTAGTGAAAGAGATCAGCTGGAAATACTTAATTTAAAATATTTAATTTCCTCCCAAAGAATGACAATAGTCAAACAGTTTGGTTGTAGGACGCCTAAATATTGGTGCATTTTCAAAGGGCGTTTTATAAATGGACTGGAGGCCGGTGCTGGAATTCATGCACGGGTGCGATCTGGCCCCCTCTTAGGGCGATCAGGCTGCTGGTGGGGCGGGGAAGGGAAGGGGATGTGGGCAGTTGGCCCGCCAGCCCCGCCCCCAAGGGGAGGGGTGATCAGGGGCCGGTGGCTGCTGGGGGTTGGCTGCTGGCTCAGCCCTCTTCCCCCCACCCCACCCCAACTCCCCACTGAACTCCCAGTTCAGGGGACAGTTTGCACATTAGGATATTGGCACGTTAATTCTGGCACTAGGGTGACTAGCAGATCTCACATTTATTTTTCTGAAGCACCGTGAGTGTGAAACATGGGTTGTTGGGTAAAGAGTTCCATTATTTTGCCACAATCCATTTCTCCCCTTACATGCCATGCGATGCGTTTTGTTAAAGAAGTTTGAAGTTAGTGTGCCACCGTAGTTGCCTTTTCCGTGTTCTTTTTCTTTCCACTGTTTGATTTCTGCATTGCGCTTGGTGTCTTTCAAACGCTCCTGCTGTGTATGTACTTGGGTATGAGCAGATTTTATGAGCTGTCCAGGTGTATCATCCAGGTGTGCCAGGCATGGGGATGAAAGAGCATGCACAGAGCTGCTGGGGTGAGCTCCATCTCTGCACCAAAGCAGACTTCATTCCCCCCAATTTTTTTAAAGGAGCCTAAAAGGGTGGGACAGGGCTTCAGCCTGCCTGTAGGTGTGGAGGGGCAGGGCTCCCCCTCTGGCCTGGGGGCCTGTGCTCCTCGCTGCTCCCTGAAGCGGGTGGGGGGTGATTGTCACTGTAGCCTGACCCAGGCAGCCAGCATCAAAGGCAGGCGGAGAAACACAGTGGGAAGGCAAATGGGGAGTATGATGGGCAGGGGGGGTGGAGGCCAGCCCACCCTAGGGAGGCGACCTGCTTACTGCCAGCTCAGCTCAAAGCCCGCACACCTCCTTTGCTCTCACATTTAGGCCCTCCAATTGGAACTCTTTCTCTCAAGAATTTTTTTAAAAAAGAAGCAAAGTTTGCTACAGTGATTGTTTCCACCACAGTCCTCACTTTTATGAGCACATATTGTATACAGCGTGCTGGGTAGTCTCTGGACCTCCCAACCGCTTGGCTCCGTCACCCAGTTATAATAGTGGCTGCTGTGGAGAACTTGCCGCGTTTCCTCCTGGGTCTCTTCAGTTCAGGAGACGTGTGATTGTAACCCTGAGAGATGAGGATGTCAAGGCTCACAGCGGGGCCAGGCACTAACGGTACTTCTCTACAAAACGGAGTTCATGGTGGAGGCTGACAGCCAACAGAGAAACCAAGAGATGTTTAACATGCAGAGGTCTCGGGTATGATGGAGAACAAAGAACAAAGTGACGGGGTGGGGGATAGGACTAGTGTGGAGCCAGAGTTAGAAGCATCAGAGGCAGAAACGAAGCACAGTTCTCCTGGCTCCTAGGACATCTCCCTCTGGCTGTATTTCCATTGTAATGAAAAGAAAGGTGTATGAGAAACCCCTTAATTACTGGGAAGAAAGCTTCTCTCTGCTGACCTGATGGTTGTTGGGTCAGGAGAATGCTGGACCAGAAATACCTGCTTCCAGGATGACTCTGTGAAAGTCGTCTTGGATCCTCAGGGCTCTCACCTCTTAACTGAGACTGCAAGGCTCCACCTGCACTGCCTTCCTGGTTGGTGAGCTGGGACTCTGCAGCGGGAAGGCTGGGTTCCAGCAGACTCAGGTAATGGCAGGGGGAGGATGCACTCCCACGCCCGCTCCTGCGGTTGCTTGCGGGTCTCTGAGCTTGGCTAGATGGTCCTCTCCCCAGGGCTGCCTCAAGGATGCTGCCCCAAGGATGGAAGGTCTAGCCTACTCTCAAGGGGGGCAGGATTACTAGGGTGATTGGGGGCTGTCTTAGAGGCTGCCGTCCACAGCGGTAGGAAGAAATCCTTTCTTAAACGAGATCATTCACATAAAAACCACGTGCATGGTGTGTTCCAGAGTTATCTGGTTTTGGTAGTGTTTTTATTAGTGTTGAGTTCTATTTATTTAGACTCTTTTAACTTGGATTTTGATAATGCGCAGGCTGAGAATGTCCCCTTGCATGTACAGAACGGCATTGAAGTGTCTCAGAAATGTGTTTGCTAGTTTCGTTTGGGACCAGCAGCCTGTGGAACGCCCACTTGGAAGGCTGTCAGTGAGTAACCGTAGAACTGGCTGGCTCACTGGGAGAGGAGGTGAGCGGCGGGCACTGTGGAAAGGATGTTTCTTCACTTGGGCTTGATGACCATACTTGCTGCTCATCGACTGAGGCAGGCAGCTGTGCACAAAGACTGGGTTCACACAAAGCCCCGCTGGCAGTGTGACGGCACCTCTCGGTGGTTCGCCATTTGACGGTTAACTCACGGATGCCTGGAGCACCTGCTGCACCATGACGCCACTGGTTTTCTGTCTGAGCCACGGAGAAACTCTCATCCCTTCAGCATGCCATGATTATTGTCCCCCATGCAATTGTGACTGTTCCCCCCAAATACCAGCATATTGACATTTGAGTGACAGTTTCGCCTTCATTGAATTATGCTCCTATTAGATTTTTTTAAATTTATTATTTTTTATGAATCAGGAACTATATACATATCTATCTTTTTCCTCCCTTTCCTTTCCCTTCCTAACTGTGTCATGGTTATTTTCATAACCCACAAGGAAAGCTTGCACACTGTGAAATGCTCCTTTGCTCCCCCACGTTGCCCCCCCCCTTTCCTCCTTGGTGTGTGTTGAGGTTGTGGGTACTGTTTGCATCTAATCAGTTTGCAGTAATCGGACGGCTGTTTGCTCGGGCGGTCCTGGCCCCTTGCACTTGCAGTTCCTGAAAGGCTGTGGTCAGCAGCACCAGAGCCTGTGATCCGGCTACCTAGGTGCGCGTTCTGGTTCTGCCACTTGCCAGCAGTGAGACCGAGAGCTCATCCCCCAGTCTGCCATGCCCTGGCTTTCCTGCTGTATGTGAGGTCCGACTGCACACACGGCGGAGATCTGCTGTGGAGTGGAATGGTCACAGGAAGCTTT
>PVJC01050506.1:0-11783 GCA_004026665.1 Murina feae | reverse complement strand
TGGTTGACAGGTTGTTTGGTCAACTGGTGGTAATGGTCGCTTAGGCTTTTATATTATACTAGAGGCACTGTGCCCGGTGCACGAAATTCATGTATTGGGGAGGGGGTTTGTCCCTCAGCCTAGCCTGCACCCTCTCCAATCTGGAAACCCTCTCGCAATCTGGAACTGCTGGTTCCCAACCGCTTGCCTGCCTGCCTGCCTAATTGCCCCTAACCACTTTTGCCTGCCAGCCTGATCACCCCCTAACCATTCCCCTGTCAGCCTCATCCACATCTAACTGCTCCCCTGCTGGCCTGATCATCCACAGCTGCCCTCCCCTGCCATCCAGCCCCCTCCAACTGCCTTCCCCTGCTTGCCTGGTCACCCCTAACTATCCTCCCCTGTCTGCCTGTTCACCCCTATTTGACCTCCACTGCAGGCCTGGTTGCCCCCAACTACCTTCCCCTGCTGGCCTAATAGCCCACAACTGCCCTTCCCTGCAGGCCATCTTGTGGCTGTAGGCACCACCATCTTTGAGGACATGGCAGTCAATTAGCATATTCCCCCCTTATTGGCTGTGGGTGTCACCATCTTTGCAGCCTGCTGCTCAGTCGTTTGTCCCTTACTAACCCCCCTGCTGGCCTGGTAGCCCCACATAGTCTGCTGTTCAGTCATTTGGTTGTCCCTCACTAATTCCCCTGCCAGCCTGGTCATCCCATACAGCCTGTTCGGTTGTACGTTCGGTTGTGATGGTCACTTAGGCTTTTATATATATAGATAAAGTCATGTGCTGGTTAAGTATCGGATATATTTTGAGGCGTACATTATGTTGTAAGAATGTTCACACCTGTAGAGAATTTTTTTTGTTAATCTTTCCCCAAGGATATTTTTTCCATTGATTTTTAGAGAGAGTAGAAGGGAGATAGGGAGGGATGGAAAGGGGGGAGGGCTGGGAGAGAGGGGGAGGGAGAGAGAGAGAGAGAGAGAGAGAGAGAGAGAGAGAGAGAGAGAGAGAGAAAGAGAGAGAGAGAGAAAGAGAGAAAGAGAAATAAAGAGAAATCTTGATGTGAGACACATTGATTGGTTGTTGCCTGCACTGGGGTGGATAGAGCCTGCAGCCCAGGTACATGCCCTTGACCGGTAATTGAACTTGTGACCTTTTGGTGCACAGGCTGACACTCTAACCACTGGACATACTGGCCAGAGTCTGTAGAGATATGTATTTGAGCCAAAAATACACTTGGAAGCAATATCTCAACAGGCTGAAATAAATGTTTTGTAGAATAGCAGTTTGCAGTTTCTTTTATGCATTTGAGATTAAGGAGAGAAGTAGGTAAGATTACAAGAAGGTGGGAGGAAGAAACTTGGGGATGGGATTACAAGATAGTTAAGATTATGTGCTTTCTTGAGAAGTCTGAAAGGGGGCATTTCAAAGGTGTTTTAACCTAGATGCACAGAAATAATGGACAGGGCTTTTAAAAATATGTTTTTATTGATTTCAGAGAGAGAGGAAGGGAGAGGGAGAAAGATAGAAAATTCAGTGATGAAAATCATCAATTGGCTGCCTCCTGCACACCCTCTTTTGGGGGATCGAGCCTGCAACCCCAGCATGTAACCTCACTGGAATTCAACCAAGGACCTCTTGGTTCATGGTTTGATACTCAACCACTGAGCAACACCTGCCAGGGTTGGGCAGGGTTTGCTTAAGGCACTGGTTTTCAACCTTCCTAGTGCCGTGACCCTTTAATACAGTTCCTCATGTTGTGGTGACCCCCAACCATAAAATTATTTTCATTGCTGTTTCATAACTGTAATTTTGCTACTGTTAGGAATCGTAATGTAAATATCTGATATGCTGGATGTATTTAGGCGACCCCTGTTAAAGGGTCGTTTGACCCCCAAAGGGGTCATGACCTTCCTTGAGAACCGCTGGCTTAAGGCAATAATAAGCCTTGGTAAATAAGTTGTGTCTCTGTGGCATGACTACCCACCATGACCTTCCCAGTTATGAAGTAAGATCAGAACATCCTGTGAGGTTACTTTGAGTTTATTTGAGTCAATCTGATAATTGCCAAGAAGCAAAATCTCAACATATTGCAAAAATGCTGCAAGGGCCTGCAGACTGAAGGGACCCAGGTTCCATTTTGGTCAAGGGCACATGCAGGGTTGTGGGCTCGATTCCCCAGTAGGGGGCATGCAGGAGGCAGCCAATAAATTCACTCTCATCATTGATGAGTATATCTTCCTCTTCCTTCCTCTCTGAAATCAATAAAAAATATTTTAAAAAATGCTCCTGAGGATGGCTGTTTTATAGCTTATTTTATACATTGGAATCAAAGGAGGATTCATAAGGAAGGTTACATGAAATTCATTAGTGGAAGGTTAGGGACACAGGAGAAAGCAAAGTTGAGAAGTCTGTGATTGGATAAAGAGTAAAATGGAGAAACTTTTACATAGGTGGGTACAGGATAGTTAATAATTAACATTTATAGCACATAGAGGTGGTATGGGGGTAACAAGATAACCAGGAGGGTTCTGTGGTCTCTGCTCTATTGTGGTGGGTATGTCTTGAGTGGTCTGGAAAAGAAGAGTACTTAGATGCAAAAAGACAGTAAAACAGACTTACCTAAGATACAGATTGACCTTTGTGAAGGAAGCTATAGGCCCAGAATGAGACTATCTGCCATCATTCCCATTTAGTTAGGAATATTTATGTTCAGACCATCCTATGTGGTTACTTTTGTTCTTTTGAGTTTGTAAGGCTTGCTATGCAGGCCTCTGGGCTTGTCAGGTTTAGTATGTGGTCCTTTTTTCATCCACAGTTGTTTGGGCATCCCTCACTAACCCCTCTGCCAGCCTTGTCGCCCCACACAGCCTGCTGTTCAGTTGTTACTGTTACTGTGACAGCGCCCTGGACAATATTCCTCTATTATTAGTATAGCTGTTCTGATGTTGGGTGTGTATATATTTAAAATTTTATATCTTCCTGTTGAATTAGCCCCTTTACCATTATAATGACATTTTTCTTTTGGTCTCAAGAGACAACTTGAGACTTAAAGTCTATTTTGTCTGATTTAATAATGACCATTTTTGCCCTCTTTTGGTTACCAGTTGCGTGAAATATTTTCTTCCATTCCTTCATTTGCAGCTTATGCTTCTTGTCTTTTTTACTTATATTTTTTGCAGGGTAATCACTCCTTAGAGACAGGGACTACAAGGCCTAGCACATGCTGGTTCCTAGTTGACAGTCTCACTATAATAGCTGAGTGATGAGGGAGTGGCCTGAAGCAGATGTGTGTGCCCAGGCTCTCTTAGTTATATTTCTCCATAGAGGTGTCTGTCCAAATATGCAAATTTTTGACTGTCCTGAGACAGCAATGAGTTTTATGTTTGAGGAGCAGAAAGAAGCTTGTGTGGCTATAGGAGCCCAAAAAACAGTGAGATGAGTCCTGAGAGATGGACCAAGACCAGTCAACTAGAACCTTGAAAGACATGGTAAGGCATTTGGATTTTGTCTTCAGAAATGAGAAACCATTGAATTTTGGATGCAGAGAGTGCTATTTTCCTGTATCTCCAATAACACCATGTTTTGCTGTCTATTTCCTGCACTACTAGACTTGGAGTCCTTTAAAGGCAAGAGCCCCATATTGTTCATGACGTAGCTCCAGGGCTTGGCTTTGAGTGACATGCAGAGGCATTTAATGAATTTGTTTGTTTATAATTGTTTGTTACTTTATATCAGTCAATGAAAAGTAAACAGCAACTCAAAGTAAAATTAGGATTGATATTGTACAAATGTCTGTTTTGGCACCAGTAAATACATCATTCATCCACATCACACTATCTTGGAATTTATGAAAAATCCAGGTGAGCACAAGGCTGAGGATCACTTTTATACAATAAAAAGTAACATTTTCTGAGTAAATTAGTAGTGCAAGTGAGACTGAAAAAGAGAGCTTAAATTATACATGCAAACTGTTTACTATATTTTAGTAGGGCCAATTTAAATTTAAAAATTTTATACTTGAGTTGCCAACTGCTTGTTTAACTATTCCATAAGTCAGGAAGCTTCTTACCCATACCCACAAGAAATATTAGTTTGAATTAATAATTTTTTAACTGTATTTGGGTGATGCAAATTAAATTATTTTCTAGTTCTCAGTTTGTTGGTTTATAACATGTGGTGGTTATTGTGATCAACTCCAAATAAACCACTGATTACACATGTGCATACTCACACATATACTAGTACATGTCAAAACTGGTTCTGTTTTTTTGTTGACTTTTAATATTATGCAGCCCTATACCTAAGCCTAACTTTGTTTTTCTTCGCTTATTTTTTATTTTCTCAGTCTTAACACTGTAAGGTTATTGACATAATATTGTATTAGTTTAAGGTATACAACATAATGACTTGTATATATGTACATACTGTGAAATAATTACACAATATGTTTAGTTAATATGCATTACCTTATAGTTGCAATTTTTATTTTTTTCTTGTGATGAGAATTTAAGATTTACTCTCATCAACATTCAAATATACAGTACAGTATTGTTAACTATAGGACTGTGCCATATATTCCGAAGCATTTATTTTATAACTGGAAGTTTGCACCTTTTGATCACCTTCACCCATTTTCCCCACCCCCCACCACTGACAACCCCCATCAATCTGTTCTGTTTCTATGAGTTCGGTATTTTAGATTTCATATATAAATGAAATCATACAGTATTTGTTTGTCTTGGTCTGACTTTTTAAAAAAACATATTTTATTGATTTTTCACAGAGAAAGGGGGAGGGATGGAGAGTCAGAAACATCGATCAGCTGCCTCCCACATGCCCCCCATTGGGCATGTGCCGCAACTAAGGTACATGCCCTTGACCAGAATCGAACCTGGAACCCTTGAGTCCACAGGCCAACGCTCTATCCACTGAGCCAAACCGGTCAGGGCTTGGTCTGACTTTTTAAAACACTTAGGATTATGCCCTCAGGTTCCATCCATATTGTTGCAAATGGCAGGGTTTCTTTTTTATGGCTGAATAATATTCCCTTTTGTACATTTTCGTTATCCAGTCATCCATCAATGGACACATAGGTTGTTCTCATGCTTTGGCTATTATAAATAATTCTGCAGTAGCTTAAGGGTGCAAGTATCTCTTGAGAGAGTGATTTTGTTTTCTTTGGATAAATACATAGAAATGGAATTGCTAAATCTTATTATAGTTCTATTTTTAATATTTTGAGGAACCTACATACTATTTTACATACTGGCCACATTAGTTTACATTCCTGCCATCAGTGTACAAGGGTTCCTTTTCCTCCACATCATTGCCAACAAATATTGTCTCTTGTCTTTTTGATGATAGCCATTCTAACAGGCAAGAAGCGATATCTCAATTTGGTTTTGATTTGCATTTCCCTGATAATGATGCTGAGCCCCTTTTCATGTACTACTTGTTGACCATTTGTGTCTTCTATGGAGAAATATCATTTCTTCAATTTTTAAATTGGATTTTTAGTTTTTGCTAATGAGTTGTATAATTTCCATGTATATATTTTAGATATTAACCCTTTATCAGATATATGGTTTGCAAATATATTCTCCAACTCAATATGTTGCATTTTCACCTTGTTAATTGTTTTCTGTGATGTGTAGAGTTTTACAGTTTAATGTACTTCCATTTGTCTATTTTTGCTTTTGTTTTTGATGTATTCAAGAAAACATTGCCAAAACTAATGTCATGACATTTTCCCTCTTGTTCTTGAAGTTTTATATTTTTGTACTTATTTTTAGATCTTTAATCCATTTTGAGTTGATTTTTGTGTAAGTGCTCAGCTTCATTCTTTTGTATGTGAATATCCAGTGTACCCTTACCATTTGTTTAAGAGACTGTCTTCGATTGTGTGGTTTTTGTACTCTTGTGAAAGACCATTTTGCCATATAGGAAGGACTGTACTTCTGGCATCTGTTTAACGTCTGTTGATTTGTATGTCTGTCATTATTCCAGTCCCATACTGTTTTTATTACTATTGCATTGTGATGTTTTCAAATCAGAAAGTGCGAGGCCTCCAATTTATTTTGTCAAGATTATTGTGGCTCCTCAAGGATCCTTGAGTTTCCATATGAATTTTAAGATTTTTTTTCCCCATTTCTACAAAGAAATGCTACTCTGATTTTGAGTGGTATTGCACTGAATCGGTAGATTGCTATGAGTAGTATAGATTTTTAAAAATAGTTTTTAAACAGAGAGGGAGAGAGATAAAACCATTGATGTGAGAGTGAAACACCGATACATCAATTGGCTGTCTTCTGCATACCCCTTAATAGGGATCAAGCCCACAACCCAGCATGTGCTCTGACTGGGATTTAAACCGGCAACTTTTCAGTGTTCAGGACCACAACCAACCAACTAAGCCACACCTGACAAGACTGTTCCTATGTATTTTTATGCAATTGCAAATGTAATTATTTTCTTTTTTAATTAAAATTTTTTTCCTTATTGATTAAGGTATTACATATGTGTCCTTATCACCCCTTCCCCCCCCCATGCTGTCACTCCTCTGGTGTCTCTGTCCATTGGTTAGGCTTATATGCATGCATACAAGTCCTTTGGTTGATCTCCTCCCCTTACCCCCACCCTTCCCTACCTACCCTTTTAGGTTTGACTGATCAATACTTCTCTGACTCTGGATCTGTTTTCGTTCTTCAGTTTATGTTGTTCATTATATTTCACAAATGAGTGAGATCATGTGATATTTTTCTTTCTCTGGCTTATTTCGTTTAGCATAATGCTCTCCAGTTCTATCCATGCTGTTGCAAATGGTAAGAATTCCTTCTTTTTCACCACAGCATAGTATTCCATTGTGTAGATGTACCAGTTTTGTAATCCATCCGTCAGCTGGTGGGCACTTAGGCTGTTTACAAATCTTAGCTATGGTAAATTGTGCTGCTAGAACATAGGGGTGCATATTTTCTGATTGATGTTTCTGGTTTCTTGGGATATATTCCTAGAAGTGGGATCACTGGGTCAAATGGGAGTTCCTTTTTTAGTTTTTTGAGGAAACTCCATACTATTCTCTACAGTAGCTGCACAATAGGCATTACCACCAGCAGTGCTCAAGGGCTCTTTTTTCTCCGAGGGCTCCCTTTTCTCCATATCCTCACCTGGCACTTGTCTTTTGTTGATGATAGCCATTTTGACAGGTGTGAGATAGTACCACCTTGTCATTTTGATTTGCATCTCTCGGATGATTAGTAACTTTGAGCATGTTTTCATAGGTCTCTTGGCCTTTCTTATGTCTTCTTTCAAAATGTATCTATTTAAGTCTGTTGCCCTTTCTTTTCTTTTTTAGAGTATCTCTAAGTATTTTCTTTTTTTTCTATGTAATTTTTTTTATTGCGTAAAATATTACAAAGAGTAGTACATATGTCTCCTTTCTCCCCCCCTTGATCTCTTCCCTGCCTCCCCTACTCCCAGTGTTTTGTGTCCACTGGTTATGGTTATATGCATGCATAAAAGTCCTTTGGTTGATATCTTGTCCCCCCCCCGCCCCGCCCCAATCCTCCCTGGCCTTCCTGCTGTAGTTTGACAGTCGGATGTTGTTTTGCTTCTGTATCTATTTTTGTTCATCAGTTTATAATGGTCTTTATTATCCATAAATGAGTGATGTCATATGGTATTTTTCTTTCATTGATTGGCTTGTTTCACTTAGCATAATGCTCTCCAGTTCCATCCATGCTATTGCAAATGGTAAGAATTCCTTCTTTTTTACAGCAGCATAGTATTCCATTGTTTAGTGCATTCCCACCAGCAGTGCCTGAGGGTTCATTTTTCTCCACATCCTCTCCAGCACTTGTCGTTTTTTGATTTGTTGATGATAGCTATTCCTACAGGTACCTCATTGTTGTTTTCATTTACATCTCTCAGATGATTACTGACTTTGAGCATGTTTTCATATGTCTCTTGGCTTTCTGAATATCTCCCTTTGAAAAGTGTCTTTTTAGGTCCTTTGCTCATTTTTTGATTGGGTTGTTTATTTTCCTTTTGTTAAGTTGTATGAGTTCCTTATAAATGTTGGAGATTAAACCCTTATCAGTGGTAACATTGGCAAATATGTTCTCCCATGCAGTGGGTTTTCTTGTTGTTTTGTTGATGGTTTCTTTTGCTGTGAAGAAGCTTTTTATTTTGATGTAGTCCCATTTGTTTATCTTCTCTTTAGTTTCCAATGCCCTAGGAGCTGTATCTGTGAAGAAATTGCTTCGGCATATGTCTGAGATTTTGCTGCCTATGGATTCCTCTAGTATTTTTATGGTTTCCCGTCTTACATTTAAGTCCTTTATCCATTTTGAGTTTATTTTTGTGTATGGTGTGAGTTGGTGGTCCAGTTTCATTTTTTTGCATGTATCTGTCCAGTTTTCCCAACACCATTTATTTAAGAGACTGTCTTGACTCCGTTGTATGTTCTTGCCTCCTTTGTCAAAAATTAATTGAGCATATTGGTTCAGGTCGATTTCTGGGTTCTCTAGTCTATTCCATTGATCTATATGTCTATTCTTGTGCCAGTACCAGACAGTTTTGAGAACAGTGGCTTTATAATACAGCTTGATATCTGGTACTGAGATCCCTCCTACTTTTTTCTTCTTTCTCAGGATTGCTGCAGCTATTTGGGGTCTTTTTTTCTATTCCAGATGAATTTTTGGAGAGTTCGCTCTAGGTCTGTAAAGTATGCCGTTGGTATTTTAATGGGGATTGCGTTGAATTTATAGATTGCTTTAGGTAGTATTGACATTTTAATGATATTGATTCTGCCAATCCATGAACATGGTGTGTTCTTCCATCTGTTTAGGTCTTCCTCTATCTCTTTTTTCAGCGTCCTGTAGTTTTCTAAGAAGAGGTCTTTTATCTCTTTAGTTAAGTTTATTCCTAGGTATCTCAATATTTGTGGTGTGACAGTAAATGGGAATGCTTTTTTAGTCTCTGTAAGTTCACTATTGGTGTATAGAAATGCCATAGATTTCTTGGCATTAATTTTTTTATCCTGCTACTTTGCTGAATTCATTTGTTAAGTCTAATAATTTTTTGATGAAGTCTTTAGGATTTTTTTTATGTACAATATCATGTAATCTGTGAATAAAGACAGTTTTACTTCTTTCGCAATTTGTCTGCCTTTTATTTCTTCTTCTCTAATCATGATGGCTAATACTTCCAATACTATGTCGAACAGGAGTGGTGAGAGTGAGCATCCCTGTCTTGTTCCTGTTCTAAGGGGAAATGGTTTTAGTTTTTGCCCATTGAGTATGATGTTGGCTGTGGGTTTGTCATATATGGCTTTTATTATGGTGAGATATGATCCTTCTATTCCCACCTTGCTGAGAGTTTTTATCAAAAATGTGTGCTGGATTTTGTCAAATGCTTTTTCTGCATCAATTGATATGATTAAGTGGTTTTATCTCTTAATTTGTTTATGTGATGTATCACATTTATTGATTTGCAGATATTGTACCATCCTTGCATCCCTGGAATAATTCCTACTTGGTCATGGTGTATGATCTTTCTGATGTACTGTTGGATCCGATTTGCTAGAATTTTATTGAGGATTTTGGCATCTATGTTCATGAGGGATATTGGCCTGTAATTCTCTTTCATTGTGTTGTCTTTGTCTGGTTTTGGTATTAGGGTAATGCTGGGTTCATAAAATGAGTTTGGAAGTGTTCCTTCCTTTTGAATTTTTTGAAGTAGTCTGAGGAGGATAGGTTTTAGATCTTCCTTAAATGTTTGGTAAACCTCTCCTGTGAAGCCATTTGGCTGTCAATCTCTCCCTTGATATCTTCCAGAAATTTTTTTTATGTATTTGGGTGCTCCTATATTGGGTGCATATATGTTTACCAGAGTTATTTCTTCTTGTTGGATTGATCCCTGTAGTATAATGAAGTGGCCTTCCTTATCTCTTTTTATGTGCTTCACTTTGAGATCTAATTTGTCAGATACAAGTATTGCTACCCCAGCTCTTTTTTTTCATTTCCATTCACCTGTAAAACCTTTTTCCATCCCTTCACCATCGGTCTGTGTGCATCTTTTTTTTCTGAGGTGGGTTTCCTGTAGACAGCAGATATGTGGGTCATGTTTTCTTATCCACTCATTTACCCTATGTCTTTTGATTGGAGCATTTAATCCATTTACATTTAATGTTATTATTGATAAATACTTATTTGTTGCCATTTTTATTCTTTATCCCTGTGTTCCTTCTTCGCTTCCTATTTTTATTTTTTACAGTAGGTCCTTTAACATTTCTTGCATTGCTGGTTTGGTAGTAACAAACTCCCTTAGTCCTTTTTTGTCCGTGAAGCTCCTAATTTTACCCTCAATTTTGATTGATAGCCTTGCTGGGTACAGTATTCTTGGATTCAGACCCTTCCTTTGCATGACTTTGTATATTTCTTTCCATTTCCTTCTTGCCTGATGTGTTTCTGTTGAGAAATCAGTCACTAGTCTGATTGGGGAGCCTTTGTAGGTAACTTTCTGTCTCTCTCTGGCCGCTTTTAATAGTCTTTCTTTGTCATTGGCGTTTGCCAATTTAATTATAATGTGCCTTGGCGTTGGTCTTTTGGGGGTCATTTTGTTTCGGACTCTAGAAGCTTCTTGGATTTGTGTGGGATTAGCCTTCCTTGTACCAGGAAAGTTCTCTGTCATTATTTCTTCCAATAAGCTTTCTATTCCTGCTCAGTTTCCACTCTTTCTGTCACCCCTATTACACGGATATTGTGTTGTTTTTTTTTTTGTGTGTTGTCCCAAAGTTCTCTTAGGCTCTCCTCCTGCTTTTTAGTTTTTTTTTTCTAGAAGCTGCTCTATTTGGGTATTTTTTTCTATCTTGTCTTCTAGCTCACTGATGCAATCCTGGTCTTCATCTAGTCTACTTTCGATGCTTTCTATTGAGTTTTTCATAGCAATGATGTCACTTTTCATTTCTTCTTGGTTCTTCAACATTTCCTCTTGGTTCTTGCATATATTGTTGAAATTGTCTTCCATCCTTCTCAACCACTTTATGACCATTTCTCTGAATTCCTTCTCTGACAAGTTGGTTGCCTCCATTTCGTTTACTTCCTTTTCTGGTGATGGCTGTTTCTCTTTCATATGTGGACTGTTTCTTTGTCTCCCCATGATCTCTGTTCTCTGGGTGTCTATTTACATTGTACTCTCTCTCCTGTGTTGATTTAAAGGCATGAAATACTGCACAACAAGGCACAATGCACAAAATATTGGAGACAGATGTATTCACAATTTTAATAACTCCAAATGAAGGTGGCCACCTGAGAAAAGAGGATTAGGGGAAAGAGGAGGAGAAAAGGAAAAAGGTGAAAAGGCTAACAAAAAAAAGAGAGCGCAAGAACGAAATTGGGAGAGGGACAAAGAAAAAAAGGTAAGAGAGATAAGGGAGTGAACTAAAAGATGGGAAGAAACTATATAGGGAGGGAATTCTGATAGAGTTGCCACTAATTTCAATGAATGTCAGCAACAGATACCTAGAGATGGATGCAGACCATATACAACCACTAATTTCAAGCGAGGTGAGGGAAAACAGCGGCAACAAAATAACCAAAGGAGAAAAAAATTTAAAAAATTAAAATAAAACAGTATAATCAACAATCAAGCTAACAACAGTTTAGCGACAGAGAGAAAGAGGAAAAGAAAATGAAAGATAAGAGAAAACAATATGGACAGTGGAGAAAGAGAAGAGTGAGATGAGTATGGACTTAGAGCAGGGGATTGGAAATTAGATATATAAGTAGGGTGAAATTTT
>PVJC01050505.1:0-11784 GCA_004026665.1 Murina feae | reverse complement strand
ATCGGAGCTGAGCTGAAGGGCTCAGCTTCACTTTCGCTGCTGCCGCAATGGAAAGGGCTGTTTACTCAGGTCCGGGAGTGGCGGCTGCCATGTTGGCTGGGCTAATTTGCATACAGCCGCTCTGATTGGCTGGTGGGCGTGGCTTACCCTGTCTCGGAGAAACGGTTAATTTTAATATTTCGCTTTTATTAGTTTAGATTTTTTTACAGAGAGGAAGAGTTAGAAACATCGATCAGCTGCCTCCTGTACACCTCCTACTGGGGATGTACCTGCAACCAAGGTACATGCTCTTGACCAGAACCTGGGACCTTTAAGTCAACAGGCCGACTCTCCACCCACTGAGCCACACCGGTCAGGGCCCGACCCTCTTTCTATCTGCCCTCTTTTAGCTTTTCCTTTTTTCCTTCTGCCAAACCCTGAGGTGATTCCATTGTTATATTCACTTGAGATGCTATCAGAAGGCAGTGTATAAAATCATTATCTCCTCTCAGTGCTCCATAAGTAAATGAATGAGAACCAAAAAGTATCCAGAACAAGAATGAACCTAATGGTTCAAATTCAGTTCAGAAAATGTTTTTTAAAGAGGGGAATGGGTTGTCAACATTCTCAAAATGAGACCTCATAGATTTCCCCATAGGCAGCCTTCTCCTTTGATCATAACCATTAAAAATCCCTCAGTCTCTATGATTATCAAGTTCTTATTTTATCAGAAACTACCATCAACTATATTATTTAGCAATTCTGAATTAAAAGAAATTAAGAAGATTTGGGGTGAGGGAAGGAACAGCAGATGGAATACATTCTATTTTCTCAGTTGATAAAAACGGAAAGGAGGAAATGTGGACATGATCAATTTCCTTAATCAAATAGGAAATACTAATTTTCTAAAAAGAAAATTTGTGGGTTAAATTCTTGAAAAATCTGCATTTGGTCTCAATTCATCAAGATGAATGCAATTTTATTGAACTTATTTCAGGCTCATTACTATTCTGTCCTGCTTGATTCATTCATAGTTAAGAATTTCTACAACTACTTCCCATCCATTGGAATTTGTATGTAAACAAAGAAATAAGCATTATGACTAATAGATGTATCTTTACACTGTAGAAAAGGAGAATGATTTGACTTTCTCATAGAGCCTTTTATATCATTGTTAAATTCCCCAACCCTGTCTCATTTTTAATTCTTATATTAAAAATCTTCAGATGATTATAACACTTCATACATGCATTAAAAAGTTTAACTGTTGGCGTATAGAAAAGACTTTTAATAGACATGATTCTGCTTATTATGTGAACATAAGTACACAAACTTTTTATGGCATGATTACATATTGTTGCTTATTTCTTTGGTTACATAAAATTTCCAGCTGACACATGGTAGTTGTTAGAGGTGCTTAACCATGAAGATAGCAGCTGGCTCGCCAGGATTAGAACATGCCAGGCGTGTCTTCTGAGAGTGAGGGGAGTGCTTTTTCCCCCTAACTGCTGAGTGTCATGACCTTCATCAATCAGCCCAACACCCAATCTCTCAGCCAACAAGCACCAGATTCTTAAGAAGCTTTTTTTCTTATTTTTCTCCTGGAATGTTCCTACACAAGATCAAAGCCATGTGCAGAAATATCTCTGCCTGGTATCGAAGCTGATATTTCTTCTCAGTGCAAAGCAAGAAAGAACAGCCTTCACCCAGTGGTCCAGAGATCTTATCCCAGAGATAAGTGAAGGGAAGTTATAAGTCTCTTCTTGCTTCACCTCTGATTCCGGCAGTCTGAGCCCCCAAAGGTCAAGATGGTGGGTTTTATGAGCCAAGAGCTAAGTAAGCTGGGCCTGGATTGAGAGAAGTTAGTACACAACAATTAGGGGCACAATGGTCAGCTGTGACTGCCTCACTTGCAATGCACCCCAGCATTGACGAGCTGGCAACGAGCTGCCTCCCTGCCCGGCCCAATTCCTTTTGACCCACTGTGCTTGTCTGCCCCATAGCCTTTACTGGCTTTACTTGCCCTTTAACCAGCCTACTCCATTATATGGTAGTTTCCCAGCCTCTACCCTCTCCTTGCCCTCTTCGACCTCAATTTCCACTGCCACCCCTCCCCAGCTGCTCCCTAAATGCTCAGGTTCCTTGGGTTTCTGCCCTGGGCCATCCTTGGCTGATTTCACCTATGCCCAGAGCTTCAACCACCTCCGGTATGTTAATTATTTGCAGCTCATATTTCCACCCAAGTTTTCTCCTGACATCCACGCTCAAGAGTTCCACCTTGATGTCCTTCTGGCGTGGCTTTCAACGTGTGCTTTCAAGCCAATGAGTCTCCCAGAAAATGCCTCCTGTGTGGAGGTTTGGAGTGAGAGCCTCACTGCATGTAGCAGACAGTGTTTGGCACCAATGGCACAATTGCAGACCTTAGGAAAAATAGCAGATTCCACCTGAGCACAAAGACATATGCCCTCCTTCAGCTCTTCCTTTGGGCCTTCTCCCCAATCCGTAGGTAATTCCATCTTATGCATCTGAGATGATAGCAGAAGTCAGTTTATGAAAGTGTTACCTCTCCTCGGGTACCCTACACAGTGCATGGGAGGCACCTTCTTTCCCAAACTAGCAACCTTTCTCTCATACGTCCCTCCTTCCCGCGCCATCAGTATGCAGCTCAGTTCTGTATCCTTCATATCTCCTGACACTGTCCTTTCTCTCCATCCCACTGCCTGAAGCAGACTTCGTCATCTTTATCTTCTAACAGCTCCCGATTCATTTTTATATTCCCCTCTCTCTAGTCTATCCAGTTGTTTTCCAAAAGCGCAACATGTGTCATGCCTACATACATTTCATGACTTCCAGTTGTTTGTAAGTAAAGCCCGAATCCAGTCTGGGCCTTTGCAGTGACTTTTTAACTGCCTCTCAATCACTCCCCTGAGCACCCAGGCCTCCAGCCACCCTTAACTCCTCCCCGCCCAGCACACCATTCCCTGCCATGCCGTTGGTCAGGCTCCCTCCTCCACTTGGCATGTGCTTGTCTTTCCCTGTCAAACATCCATTTAACATTCAAAAGCCCAGTTCAGACGGAAGTACTCAGACTCCCTTGGGCAGAGGGAGTTCTCCCATGGGCAGTGGACCGAACCCTGGAGGACAGGACTGGGCTGTTCTTGCCTCATCTGCACACCAACCCTCCCCCGCCCACCCTGGTGCCATGCATGGATAGGCGCTCAGAAAGCCCGTTTGTTTTGATCTCGCGAGAATCAGAAGGCTGAAAAGCCACAGATCCTATGCCTAACAGTCTCATTACATTTTAATGATTTCCTCTCCCCATAGCACATACTACTTAAATGAGAACGTGATGGATATTTATTTGAATGGCATCTAGGAGCAAAGAATAAGCTCTTACAAGGAAAGTCTCCCTGTGGAAGCCGCTCCTGAGGTACTGGAAATCTCCCCTTGGATGGTCACAGGGTCTTCACCTGGGCCAGGAGGTGGAGAAGGCGGTGGGAGGAGGAAACCTTATCTCCATTAAAAGGAAAAATGAAATGGGGCTGTAAAACCTCCCAGAGTTCAAACCCCACCCCCCTAACAGCATTACTTAACCCTCATACGGATGTAAGTATATAATTCAGTTAAGCTAACAGAAAAGTAACTGGACTTAATCCACTGCAAAAAGCAAATGAAACTACACTACACGGTGATCAGATAAGGATGCTTGGAATGGGGAGGCCCTGACACGCTCTGTTTCTGCCAACAATCTGGTGTGGTCTCTTCCCCTCCTCAGACTTCCTTCTCCCCAGTAACTCGAGGAGAGCCTTCAGAAGCCTTTGGGGTCATCTGGAAGTCCAGGGAGCTGCTGGGGGAAAGGTTGGCAAGGGACGGAGAGAGAGGAGGCCACGGAGAGGAGATGGCAATGTCAGTGGGTTTAGGAAACAATGTGGTGTGGTGCCGTCGCCTCTGTACTGTGTTCTCCCCTCTTGGAATTCAGGCCCGGATTGCCTCTTTCCTGCATCGCTTTCCCTGGTGACTGACCTCAGCATCCCACCGCCACCATCACGCCCACGCCCACCGTCAGTCTGGTCTCCAGGCTGCTGCCAAAGCTGTGTCTTCTACAGACTAATATAACCATGTCTTTCCCCTGCTTTCCAGAGTCCTGTTCTGTTACAGGACTAACCCAAGTGCCGCAGCCAGCATCCACGGGCCTCCAGTCCTGCGCCTGGCCTGCTTCTTCAGCCTCGCCTCCTGACCTCCCCACCTCACATCCCTGTTTTGGGGTCTGTACATGTCATCGGTTGCCTCAGTGCACTTGTTTATGACTTCTCTTTGCTTGGGATCTCTTTCCAAGATTTAGATCAGGAGTCTTGTTTTCAAGGAAGATATACACACTGACACATTCAGATACACAGACACACTCAGACACACACAGATACTCAGACACACTCACAGGCACTCACAGACACATGTTCACACACACACCCACACCCACACACATACACACATTACACCACACTGGGCTAAAACCCTTCTTTGGGCTTTCATAGCACCTTATCTGGACTTTAGTCACTGAACTGAACATCTTTTACTGGCAAATCTGTCCTCCTATCTCAATGGTAAATTCTTCAAGGTCAGAGATCATGCCTTTTGCAACTTTAGACACCCTACCTTCACCCGCACACTATCTAGTTCATTGTTTTTCAACCCGTGTGCCACAAGAATTTTTAAAACATGCAGTACCTGCTATTTAGTCAGAGGTACTGACCTCTTTTTCCCTTAGATTGTCAAATACAAAATTGACAACAGCCAACACAGCTATAGCCATCTGGTGTGGATAAATCAAAACTACACCTATTTTTTGTCAGCTCATCAAAAAATATAATATATTGCCCTAGCCAGTTTCGCTCAGTGGGTAGAGCATCGGCCTGCAGACTGAAGCATTCCAGATTTGATTCAGGTCAAGGGCACATGCCTGGGTTGTGGGCTCGATCCCCAGTAGGGGGTGTGTAGGAGGCAGCTGATCAATGCTTCTCATCATTGATGCTTCTATCTCTCTCTCCCTCTCCCTTCCTCTCTGAAATAAAATAAATACATCAATCAATAAAAATAATATATTTTTTGGTGTGCTGCAGAATTTTAGTAATTACTTTATGTGTGCCATGAGATGAAAAAGGTTGAAAATCGCTGATCTCATTCACAGTGGACCATCAATAAAGGTTTGCTAAACTGAACCCAACACTAATTTCAAAGTGGGCCAAAGGTCTGGGAAACAGAATGGCTTTCTCAGTGACTAAAGCCAAAATTTATTCTCCTCTCCAAATTCGGAGACAAGGACAGATTGCAGCCTTACATGGCAACTGACAGCCATAGCATCAACTCACTACCCTTCAAGTCTTAGTCTCACCCCTGAAAACACACACAAAAAATTGTGCTCCTAACACTTAGCTGTTGGCTGTTACATTCAAGACCTTTCTCTGCTTGAGATATTCAGCAGAATAAACGGAGTCCATGCCACTTCTAGACAGCCAAAAGGAAATGGCGAAGACGCCTGCTTAAAGCTTCATTCAGTGCTTACTCCACCCCCATCCATTTCCCACATGAGAAACCCTCCGGAGGCAGAAGCCACATCCGATTATTCCTTATATTTCCCACAGCTCCTAGCAGAACACTTTCACTATGAACAGCAAAGCACTGGAGAAGATGGAGTAGAATGGACACCAGCCCTTTGGATTTTCCAGGAGAAAAAGTCACATGTAACTTGAGAATGTAATAAAACCTTGAAAGTACATGACACTATTTTATGTAATCTAATCTAATAAAAGCGTAATATTGAAATTGACCATCCCTTCGGGACGCCTAAGCCACGCCCACCAGCCAATCAGAGCAACTGTATGCAAATTAACCCAGCCAAGATGGGGGCTGCCACTCACGGAGCTGAGTAAACAGGCAGCATCCATTGCAGCAGGAGTGAAACTGTTTGCTGCTGACTGGCCTTCTCCCTGCTCGAGGCAAGAACATATTTGCAACATTGTCTCAATCATAGAAGCCTCAGGAGCTGAAGCAAACAGCAGGCTGGGCCAACTACTAAGCACAACATTGTTTCATTATAGAAGCCACAAGCTGAAGCAGAGGGGTTTTGTTAACTGCCTAGGCCTCAGGTTAAAGAAAGAGTGTATCAATTATAGAAGATAAACAAACCCCAGAAACCTGCTTCCAGCCAGCCTTGCTGGGACATTGGGTCAGTGCAAGCTGTGGGCAGCCTGAAAGCCTGAAAGCGCCCCTCAGCTCATCACCCAGGCCGGCCACACCCCAATGGGGTGAGGGACCCCACTGGGGGGCTTGGCCAGCCTCCAAACAGCCATCAGCCCCTCCCCCAGGCTGGACAGGTACCCCAGTAGGGACCGAAAACCCGAAGTGACTGTGGGCAGCCTGAAAGCCTGAAAATGGCCCTCAAGCCCGCACCCAGGCTGGCCACACCCCAATGGGGTGAGGGACTCCATTTGGGGGCTTGGCCAGCCTGCAAACAGCCATCAGCTCCTCACACAGGATGGCCAGGTACCCTAGTAGGGACCCAAAACCTGAAGGGGCTGTGGGCAGCCTGAAAACAGCCCTCAGCCTATCACCCAGGCTGGCCACACCCCAATGGGGTGAGGGTCCACACTAGGGGGCTTGGCCAGCCTGCAAATAGCCATCAGCCCCTCACCCAGACTGACTCCACATGCCAGCAGGTGGACATCCCAGAGGGGTCCAAGACTGCAAGAGGGCACAGGTCGGGCTGAGGGACCTCCTGAGTGCACAAATTTTTGTGCACCAGGCCCCTAGTTTGTATATAATTTACTTAATGTAATTAAGCATCAATTCCAGCATCACATGAATTCAATTATTCCTTTAAATTTTAATTAACTCTACTTAATTAAAATACAATTGTTTTCTTAATTTTTGTTTTGATAATTTTATTTAATTTTAATTATTTGTTGGTTAATTCGAGTGTTACATAATAAGTATGTACTTCACTTGATGTAAAGTTGGGGAACTCAGTTGTGTTTCTGTTTGTTCCACAGCTGTCTACACAGCTGTGTGGTCTGTTCACTTGGGTCACATCACAGGCAGGAACACAGCTTTGGACCAGACAGCTCTGGTCAGAATCCCAACTTTGTTACTTACCAGGTGTCCACCCTGGGTTAGCCTCTTGACTCTCAGTGTCCTTGCCTGTAAAAAGGAACATAGCACAGACCTCACAGGGAGGGCGCTGAGCATTTACCCCAGTGCTGGGCCCATAGGTCATAGTCTAGAATCAAGTTGCTATTTTATTGTTGCTATTGTTATTTCCTCAGGAAACTTAAAATGAGAGCAGAGACTCTAAATGAGAGCAGAAAGCTATTAAAATATTGGTGAGTTTGGCAATTTGAAGAGGCATAATGACAGGTCACATCTGAATATGTATCTGTAAAAACGAATTAGTAGAGCAACTTGTTAAAGCCCAAGTCAGACACCTAGGCAAGACTACTGGCAAACAGTTTGGGCAGGTAGGGAGTTGGGAGTCTAGGCCTCCCCCAAACTGCCCACAGCATTCCCCAATCCAATGGGTTCAGTCCCAGCTTCTGGTTTCAGCAGCTGGCCTCTTGGTCAGTCAGTAGCCCATGACATTACCCCAGGATTTTCACCCCAAGGATTCTAAAATCTATGGGGAAGTTCCAGGCTGGTCTCCATCCCCTCTCCCCACGCTCTATCCCACCGTAGTGGCTGCTCTGCAGGTCTGAACACGCTCCCTCACTTCTCCCATCTGGTCAATTTTATTCCATTTAAACACTTGATTTGGGTCTTGTAGGATGAATAGGAGTTTGCCAGTGATAACTAAACGATTGTTTCCTCTGGAAGTTATATTCATTTACCCCATTCTATGGACGCCGATCCATCTTCCTAGACATTTTAATGCTGGACCAACAGCTGGGTGACACGCTGGTTCTAGTGGAACAGTCTTGTGGTGTCAGGGCCCCGGGGACTCGCGTGTGACCTACAATCTTGGTTTCAGTGTAACATCTTCCAAAGCAATTAAAAATACTTTACTCACAGATTGGCACTGGGTTCCCTTCTCTGCACCCAATTAAAAATATAATACTTACAGTCTTATTAGATCTAAAACAAGCCCTGAATAGAAACAGCCTGTTTTAAAATCAATAAACTGTTCTGAATCTGGGCAGTGGAAAAAGAGACAGGCTCCTCTCTGTCTTCCCTAAAAAGTCAGTATTTATACAAAGCATTATGTTGCCGGCTTCGGAGACGCAGAGATGCCCCGGCTCCCACTGGGCCGCCTGCACCCTCTGAATCCTGCATGACTTATTTGGCTATAAGTAATCTCCGCTCCAGGCTTGCTTACATTTTTGGGTTTCCCTTTCGCCTGGAATGCATCTCGATGTTCTCATTAGCGCTGTCTGTCTTCCCAGTCTGGGCCCTCGCTCTCCTTTTGTTGCTGTTACTTTCTGTCCTGCCATTAGTAATCTTGACTGCTCCCAGCTCGCAGCCAGGCCTTGGTGTGTTCCGCATCACACTGACACTCCCGTTCCGCCAGACCAGGGCTCAGGCGCCTTACTCCTCCCCTCCCCCACAGCCGGGCCGCCCAGGCCCTTCTTCCTACTTCCCCTAGGAATTGTTTTAAATGCTTTCTTTAAATATATTGCATGTTTTTTAGAGAAGACTCTAAAGAAAAATATTGAGAAAACCCTCATAATCCAGAGGGAAACACTGGATTACTTTTCTAGCATGATCCTTATTTAAAATATATTTCATTTAAAAAGTAATGTGTCTCTCTCTTTTTCTTAATCCTCACCCAAGGGCATGCTTAGCGAGAGGAAGGGAAAGAGAGAGAAAGAAACATCGATCAGCTGCCCTCTGCATGTGCCCTGACCAGGAATCGTACCCCAAACCCAGGCCTGCACCCTGACCAGAACTGAACCAGCAATGCTTCCCTGCACAGGACAGCCTCCAACCAAATGAGACACTCCAGCCCTGTATGTATCTCTTAACGTGATACGATGAGAATGTCACTTAACTCTTGTGGTCTCTTTCCCAATAAATCATAACTCCAGTCTAGTCATGAGAAAAACACGAGGCAAACTCAAATTGAGGGACATTCTACAAAATATCTGACCAGAACTCCTCAAAACTATCAAGGTCCTAAAAACAAGACAATTCTGCACCGGCTGGGTAGCTTGGTTGGTTGGAACGTTGTCCCCTACACCAATAGGTTGCGGGTTCGATCCCAGGTTGAGGCACATACGGGAGGGAGCTAATGGATGTTTCTCACATCCCTCTGTCTCTCTCTCGCTCTCTCTCTCTTATCAATAACAACATATACGTGGGTGAGGATTAAAAAGAAAGAAAAAATCAAGGTAAGTCTGAGAAAATGTCATATTCTAGAGGCTCCTACAGAGACATAATCACTATTTGTAATATTGTATCCTGGACAGGATCTTGGAAAAGAAATAGGACATTAAAAACTTTAAAAATTCTATCAAAGAGTGGGCATTAGTCAAAAATAATGTATCGCTATTGGTTTATTGCTTGTGATAAATGTAAGATGTTAACCATAGGGGAAACTGGATACTGAATACATGGGAACTCTCTTTGCAACCTTTCTATAAATTGGAAGCTATTTTCCGATTTAAATTTATCATTAAAAAGGGCTGCATGATCACTGGGAGGAAATTCAGACAATACGGAAGTCTATAAAATGAAAGGCAATAGCTTTTTGCTTCCATCTCCCCTTCCCACGGTTGGCACCAGCCTTATTTTCTGGGAATGCTTTCTCTTTATTGCATAGTTGAGCTCATGCTGCAAATGCAATTTTGAATCCTGGCTTTTTGTTTAGCCTTAGAGCATAAGCATTTTCCCATGGTCTTAAGAACTTCTTAAAGACCATTTTATAGGCTGTGCAATATTCATTGCACTGTTTTCTTGCCCAAATTAGCTGTGATCCAGCCCTTATGTTTCCATGAGATTTGCTTTCATCTCCTGCGCCTCAGAATGCTCCCTCCTGCAAACAACGACTCTTCCGCTTTCTCCAAGCTGTAAGATCTTCACCCATGTTCTCCCGGGGTCTCTAGAAAGTTTGTTTAGTCCAGTGTGCTTCAGTAGAGTTCTATGGAATAGCCTTTCCTTTCTTGATTTTTTCCCCTTGACTTTGTCTCTCTTGATGTAGGGATTTATAATCCATTGTGATAACCTGGTGTTGTCATTACTGATGACTAAAATGTGGAGTGTCTGAACCTTGATTGAATAGTGTCCCTCCCCCAAAAATTCATATCTACTCAGACCTCAGTCTAATCATGAGAAAAACATGAGTCCTTATTTCAAAACTAGTGGCCTGGTGCATGAAATTTGTGTACAGGGTGGGGGTGTCCCTCAGCCTGGCCTGCACTCTTTCCAATCTGGGACATCCCTCTCACAATCTGGGACCACTGGCTCTTAACCGCTCGCCTGCCTGCCCGCCTGATCACCTCTAACCACTCTCTCTGCCGGCCTGATTGCCCTCAACTGCCCCCCCTTCTGACCTGATCACCCCTAACTCTTTCCCCCCACAGCAGCCTGATCACCCCAACGGCCCCCCCTGCTGGCCTGATTGCCCCTAACCACCTCTGTCTTGGCCCTGCTGCCATGGCTTTGTCCAGAAGACTATCCGGAAGGTCTTCCTGGAAGTTTCCTGGTCTAATTAGCATATAACCCTTTTATTAGTATAGATACTGGTAGCGTCTTTGCAGATGTAATTCTTTAAGATGAGGTAATACTAGATTAGTGTGAGCCCTTTAATATCCACTGATGGATACTAAAGAAGGCCACATGAAGACACAGGGACACAGAGAGAGGAGAAGGCCATGGAAGATAGAGACAAAAATTGGAGTCCCACATCTAAGGATTGCTGGCAACCACCAGAAGGTAGGAATGGGTTCTCCTTCAAAGCCACTAAAAAGAGCCCTGGCCTGCTAGCTCGTTTGGTTAGAGCATCATCCCAGTACACTAAGGTTGTGGGGTTGATTCCCGGTGAGGGTACACACCATCAACCAATAAATGCATAAATAAATGGAACAACAAATCGATGTTTCTCCCTTTCTCTCTCTTAAAAAAGAAAAGCCCCTAAGACAGTGATTCTCAATCTTCTGGCCCTTTAAACACAGTTCCTCATGTTGTGGCCCAACCATAAAATTATTTTTGTTGCTACTTCATAACTGCAATGTTGCCACTGTTATGAATTATAATGTAAATATCCGATATGCAGGATGGTCTTAGGCTAAGGTGACCAGACGTCCCGCTTTTGGCGGGACAGTCCCGATTTTTAACAATTTGTCCCATGTCCCGCTGCTTTTTAAAGAAATCCTGATTTTTGGAAAGAGACATATGTACTACTCTGTAATATTTTAAGTAATCTTCTATAATAAAAGCGAAACATACAAATGTGACCGTTACCACAAGCCAATCAGAGCGGCTGTATGCAAATTAACCCAGCCAAGATGGAGGCCAACAGCCACGGAACTAAACCAAAGGGTTCTGTTTCAACTGCCTGCCTATGCTGGCAGTTGGAAGTGGCACCAGGGAACCAGGGCACCAGGAAATGGGAAAGCAAAGTGGCGGGCCGGGGAGCGGGTAAGAGGTGGCAGGGGGTCAGCGGCCTGCTTGGCGGGCTTCCCAGGCCCTTTGCGGGGCATCGGGGAGTGGGAAAGAGGCAGCAGGGGGTCATTGGCCTGCTTGGTGGGCTTCCCAGGCCCCTTGCAGGGCACCAGGAAGTGGGAAAGCAAGGTGGCGGGCCGGGGAGTGGGAAAGAGGCAG
>PVJC01050504.1:0-11784 GCA_004026665.1 Murina feae | reverse complement strand
GGCCTGGGAAGCCCACCAAGCAGGCCAGTGACCCCCTGCTGCCTCTTTCCCACTCCCCGATGCCCCGCAAAGGGCCTGGACAGCTGCCAAGCAGGCCGCCGACCCCCTGCCACCTCTTACCCGCTCCCCGATACCCCACAAAGGGCCTGGGAAGCCCACCAAGCAGGCTGCTGACCTCCTGCCACCTCTTACCCGCTCCCCGGCCCGCCACCTTGCTTTCCCACTTCCTGGTGCCCTGGTGCCATGATGCCACTTCCAACTGCCAGCATAGTCAGGCAGTTGCAACAGAACCCTTTGGTTTGCTCTAGTTCCGTGGCTGTTGGCCTCCATCTTGGCTGGGTTAATTTGCATACATCCGCTCTGATTGGCTGGTGGTAATGGTCACATTTGCATGTTTCTCTTTTATTATAGAAGATTATAGAAGATAATGAACCTCAGGAAATGGAGGAATTTCTTTAATCTATGATGGCTAGTTTGATGTGATTACATTGATGTAGTGTAGTCATTGAGTTTTAAGTGAGATATTTTAATTTAAAAACTATGCCTGGCTGGTGTGGCTCAGTGGTTGAGCAGCAATCTACCAGGAGGTTACAGTTTGATTCCCAGTTGGCACATCTCTCTCATTGATGTTTCTGTTTCTCCTTCTCCTTTTTCTCTTTTAAATCAATAAAAAAAATTTTTTTAATACAAAACCTCCCACAAAAGTATACTTAAGGATTTTTATAATAACTAAAGTTTGAGATGACATTTTCTATTCTGTTCTATCACTTATTCACCATTTATTTTTTTGAATAGACAAAATGTGCTAGGTACCCAATACAAAGATTAAGACATGATTCCATCGGTGCCGGGCACACTTAAAGTGAATTTTACTTTTGGTTGTATTTTCTTTGTATATTATAAACATTTATTTAACTTGTTGGAGTTTGAAGTAAAAAATTTCCAAAATGTATGCACAATAATAATCATTAAAATGTTTGCAGCATATTAAAAAAAAGACATGATTCCATTCCTTGGGTTTAGTGACGAAAGACATACATATATTTATGGCGTATAGTATTGATAGATGTATGTTCTCAGTGCAGAGGGAATTCAGAAAGTTGGAAGAACTTCGTGTGCCTTTGATGGGGATGGATTTTAGGAAAGGATTCTTAAAAGAGGATCTTTCTAAATGTATTAGAAGTTCACAGGTGGGTAAGAGGAAAGTTGGCTTTCTTAGGAGGAGTGGCAAACATATAAGCATATAGCATATTTTAAAAACCATAAATTTAGAGACCTGGAGCTGCTAGAGATACTGCCAGAAGAATAAAGTATAAAGAACCTTATGTACCAGGCTAAGGAGATTATGTTTTATACATATACAGAGAACTATTGAATATTTTTAACTTCTAGATTGAATTTGGGTTTTCATTTTAGAAACTCATAATGTAGCAGTGTAGAAGATGGATTGAGGGAATAAAATTAGAGTGTTGCAGTGTCAGACAAAAGAAGATAGGGGAAATAACAAGGTATGAAGAAAAGAGAATAGATTTAAGAGAGGTTTAGTAGATAAATTCAACAAGATATACTGACTAATTTGGATATAAAGTGTGTAGAAAGATTAAGCAAGGATGACTGAGGTTTCTGGCCTAGATAGTTGTGTATGTGATTGTGGATTAACAGGATACTCAGTAAAGGATCAGTCTTTTCTAGGGAATTGGAGATGCTTAATGAACATCCCAGTTGAGTTGTCTGCACATACAGAAATTATTATTGTATAGGTTGAACTTTAAATTTTGAGTTTGAAGAACAGTGGGTATAAAGCATATGAATGGGTTAGAATGGAATAATAGTGAATAGCAGATACATTTTTAAGAACAGTTAGGAAAAGAGAACCTAGTGAAAGGAGACTGAAGAGTAGTCATAAATGCATTGAGAAAATCAAGAAATGCTTGAAAAATAATGTCCTTTGGATTTGGCACTTAAATGGAAGTTGACCTTCATTTTAGTGTCAAAGAACAGCAGAAGCCAAATTTCAGGGGATTTGTGGTGTGTGTGTGTGTAAGCAAATTGATGGTAGATTATTGTTTTAAGTTTGGTTCAGAAATGGAGAAGAGGGTGACAAATTGGAGGGGTTAATAGACCAAGGTAAGCATCTTGTTTTTATTTTAATGGTTAAGATGCAAGAGATTGACTATCTTAACTAATAAAAGCATAATATTGAAATTAACTGTTTCTCCGGGACGGGGTAAGCCACGCCCACCAGCCAATCAGAGTGGCTGCATGCAAATTGACCCAGCCAAGATGGTGGCTGGCAGTCACAGAGACAGCAGCGGCTCAGGCGGCCTGCCACAGCCAGGTGCAGCGCAGGCCATTGGAGGCGGCTGGGGAGGCAGCCTGGAAGACAGGACCAGGGGGCCACGAGACACCAGGACCAGGGGGCACGGTGAGCCAAAGGCATCGGGACACCCCCCAGCCAACGACCTGGCCGGGCCTTGGCTGGGGCGGTCATGGAAGACCGGAGGAGGAGGCCCGGTGGTGGCCCCTGCTGGGGCGGTGGCTACAGACCACAGAACCATGGGGCGTAGGAAGGCAGAGGCATCAGGGACGCCCCAGCCACCACCCAGGCCTAGGCTGGAGCAGTGGCTGCGGAAGACGGGATGAGGGGACACGGAGGGCAGAGGCATTAGGGATCCCCAGCCAGCACCTAGGCAGGGCCTAGCAGAAGACAGGACAAGGGGGCGTGGCAAACCAGAAGTATCAGGGACCCCCCAGCCACTGCCCCAGCCAGTCCTCGGCTGAGGCAGTGGCTGCGGAAGACAGGATGAGGGGGCGCCGAGAGCAGAGGCATCTGGGATCCCTAGCCACAGCCCTGGGCCGGGCCTAGGCTGCGACAGTGACTGCAGAAGTCGGGATGAGGGGGCATGGTGAGCCAGAAGTATCAGGGACCCTCCAGCCACAGCCCGGGCCGGGCCTAGGCTGCTGCACTGACTGTGGAAGATGGGAGGAGGGGGTGCGGTGAGCAGAGGTATGGGGACCCCCAGCCAGCGCCTAAGCTGGGCCTTGGCTGGGTCGGTGGTTGTGGAAAACAGGATGAGGGGGTGCAGTGGTGGCCGGGCCTAGGCTGGGGCAGTGGCTGCAGACCACGGAACCAGGGGACGTGGGGCATCAGGGACCCCCCCAGCCACCGCCTCGGCCTGGCCTTGGCCTGGGCAGCAGCTGCCGGGACCAGGGGGCCAGAGAGCCAGAGGTATCGGGGAGCCCCCAGGCACTGCCCTGGCAAGCCTCAGCTGGGGCAGTGGCTGGGGAAGACAGAACGAGGGGGCTGGCCAGCCAGAGGCATCGGGGACCCCCAGCCACCACCCAGGCCAGGCCTTGGCTGGGGCAGTGGATGTGGAAGACGGGACAAGGGGGCACGGTGAGCAGAGGCATCGGGGAGCCCCAGCCACCGGGACCAGTGGGCACGGTGAGCCAGAGGCTTGGGGACCCTCCAGCCACTGCCTGGGCCAGGCCTCCGCTGGGGCAGGGGCTGCAGATGATGGGACCAGGGGGCATGGCGAACCAGAACCATTGGGGAGCCTCCAACTGCCCTCGGCCAGGGTGGTGGCTGAGGAGGAGGGGCAGGGGGCACGAGCCAGCCATTGGGTACCCCACAGGAAGCACCCAGCAGGGCCTGCTTGCCCATCCCTGTGGTGTGGAGCAGACAGGCCTGGCAGAGAGCAGAGAACCACATGGAGTGG
This sequence comes from Murina feae, assembly GCA_004026665.1. Lineage (NCBI taxonomy): Eukaryota > Metazoa > Chordata > Mammalia > Chiroptera > Vespertilionidae > Murina > Murina feae. The sequence goes on along the minus strand of PVJC01050504.1, from coordinate 8,065 downwards.
GCCCAAGCCATGAGTAGCACATCTCCTGAGGGCCCCCAAATTGGATAGGGTGCAGATCTGGCTGAGGGACCTCCCAGTCTGCCTCCCCCCTCCCCCACCTAGCCGTGCACGAATTTCGTGCACCGGGCCCCTAGTATAAATAAACAGATATCTTTTTATACAAGTTGGCTAACCTTAGTTTTTATATTTTATTTGCTTTTTATTTTTAAAAAGAAAATGTTAATAAACATATTACCTGTTGGTGAGTTAGTTTTACTACTGTAAAGTAAGCTTAATGGTTGTCTATAATTCTTTTCAGGAGTATGAAAATAATGAAAATGCTTCAACTCAGTCAAAGGTTGTGAATAAAAAAGATAAAAGAAAGAATCATCAGGGAAAAGACAAACCTCTCACAGTATCACTAAAAGATTTTCAATCTGAAGGTAATATATATGTGAAATCTGTATGTAGAATAACTATTCTGTCTTTGTTTACTTGATTTATATAAGTACATTTCTAATTTTTAAAATAAATAAAAATGGTTTTGTTAATCTGCTACGTAGAATGTAGAATGTAAACCTGTTTGGAAATAAACCATTTGGATGTTTAAATCAATCATTAAAACCCCATAAAACTAGAATTAATCTTTCTGTATTTCTAATTTTATCCCTTTTCTAAAACTCACTGAAAATTAACATTTATAGTTTTTAAGTCATTATGAGACGTTTTTGTTCTTATATATAAAGTGATTTGATTTAAACTAGATCAGGAATATAGTATCTTTAAGTTTCATCCATTTTTGGTCGACCTCCTCAAATTATCTAGAACTACATATTATAAAATTAAAATATAAATTTTTAGAATTACCAGAAAATTCTTTATAATATTTGTAATTTTTTTATCAAAAAGAGAAGATAGAAGAAAATTGTACCATCCACTAAATTTTTGAAGACAGACCACTAAACACTTTACTTTTGATGTTGGAAATGATGAAAACCCTAGATATCACACTATTCATGGCATCTTAAATATAAATTAGTTAAAATGAACTAAAATAAAAAAATTTTTAAGTGTTGCATTAGCCACATTTCAAATGCTCCGTAGCCATGTGACTAGTAGCTTCTATATCAGACAGCAGTCATAAAATTATTTTGAACAGCACTGTGATTATACTAACCAAGTGGACAGTTGTTTGTTCAATGGCATAGCAGCATATTTGATTCATATGAATTTAGCTTTAATACATAGGGCATTTGTTCTGTGAGGATTAATAATAACATAGCAATAATCTCAAAAAAAAAAAAACAAAACTACAAAAAACCCAAAACACCATACTGGTACTGTTTTCAGAAACAAGCCTATTTATGAAAGTAGGAATAAATTTAAAGGATTATATTGCTTTCCTTTAAGGATCAGGAAAATTGCTTTGTTTTGGGGTTAAAAGGACCAGATGTATGCTAATATAAAATTTCCAATTTTAGTAAGAAAGACTTTTTAAAATATATTTTATTGATTTTTTACAGAGAGGAAGGGAGAAGTATAGAGAGTTAGAAACATCAATCAGCTGCCTCTAGCACACTCCCCACAGGGGTTGAGCCCGCAACCAAGGTACATGCCCTTGACCAGAATCAAACCTGGGACCCTTGAGTCCGCAGGCTGACGCTCTATCCACTGAGCCAAACCGGTCAGGGCAGTAAGAAAGATTTTATATAAGAAATCTTTTCTTAAAAATTAAGCAGAAGCATGTAAAGAAACTCAATTTTCCATATTTGACTTATTGTTACATAAATGTATTAGATGGATTGAGAAGGACATCAGTATAATACTGTTAAAGGAGAAACAACAATTATAAGATGTGATTAACACATTCTTCCTCAGGTTCTGGCATCACATTGTATGCTAAGTAGAATAGGCTAGTAAATTGTAATCTACTAGGATTTAGTAGTTAGATCTGAAACTTGTGATTTTGACATTTACTATCTTTATGGACTCTATTCTGATTAGTGAATGCTTTACAAAACTGGTTGAACTTTTAGATTCTCAATCATAAGAAAGCTATTCTATTCAATTATTAGTCCTTGAGAATGGAGAATTTTTGCTGTCCACAAGAAGCCTTATTAAATATTAGATATCCTGATCATTTTCAATTTAAATAAGACTTGCTCCCTATTTGTTCTTTAGTTTGGATTCCCTTATGTCTTCCTTTTCCTCATTCTGTAATCCCTTTTCACAAATGCTGTTGTTACTAAGAAAATGATTTGTTTAATCTGGATATATTTTGCCTTCTTTTTGTGTTCTATAAGTATACATTAATTTTTAGAACAACTGTAGTATATCAAATCACTATGATGCATTTTTTAAAAACAAAATCTAGCTGATAGTTTTAAAGGACACAAATTATTATTTGACTTTTTATTGTATTCCACAAAGGCAGTGTGATCTGTATACTTTTGTAGTCAGTATCCTGTGATTTGATTTTAGACTTATTTTGTGCCCCCTCAAATTCTCTCCTCCTTCCAAACATACTATGTGAAACCAAAATTTAAATGATGTGGAATTCAAATGTTTAAAATTTAAAATACCACTTCTTATGGGTGGCATATACTGGGATATAAGACCTAGTCCTAAAGCTGAACAAATTAATATTTTTATACTGAATTTTAACATCTTATTTTTAGAAGAGTAAATCTGATGAATCCTAGGCAACCCTAAAATGATTTGTGAAATTCATTATAATTTTGAAATCTGTTACTTTGTTTAAATATTTTTTACATATTATAATATTTTATCTGTTAATTTCCTTCAATGAAGTGTCACCATTCTATTTTACAGATCACATTAATAAAAAGACAGAGGTAAGTGTCATCTTTATTTTAGAAAATATTTCATGATTATAAGAATAATACTTCAATGTTTAGCAGTAAGTCTTTTTTTGAGTCAGTCATTTACGGAACAACCCATAGGTTTTTCATGAGTAAACTCAATCATGTTTCTGGCAATTATAAGGATATAAAATATATTGTGTCAGAATAAGCATATGATTATTTGCAAGAAATATAATGTAATGTCATTTGGCTTTAGCATCCTAATTTGTGTGTGCCTGTGAGTCAAAAGGTTATGACATGTAATTTAAAACTTGAGGGAAAGTCTGTATTTTATTTTTTATCAGTCTGTATTTTAATCTTTATTAAAAACATCCTGAAATACCATGTCTCTAGGTATTTTGGAACTAAAAAATTATGAGGTAAACTTTAATTATATAGTTTATACCCATGAATAAGATTAACCTGTTAACCTGATCATATACTTTTCTTACCATTCACCTTTAGAGGGTAGTATAGCTATAACTTCCTAGTGTTCTTGGTACCTTTTTAAAAAAAAAATCCATAAAGCCTCTACAAACCCTTTTGAATTAGGAAATGAGACTACTATATAATACCTAATCTAATAAAAGAGTAATATGCAAATTAGCCCTCCCTCTGTTACACCTAAGCCACGCCCACCAGCCAAGCCATAAGTGACTATATGCACATTAACCCAGCCAAGATGGTGGCCGGCAGCCACAGAACTAGAGCAAACAGGAGGCCAGCGATGGAGGAAACTGCCTGCCTAGGCCGGCTGTGGCCTCCGCTCAAGGCAACAAAGTTTCAATTGTAGAAGCCACGGAGCTGAAGCAAATAGGAGGCTTTGTTGCCTGCCTAGGCAGGCTGTGGCCTCTGCTCAAGACAACAAAGTTTCAATTATAGAAGATACGTGAACCCCAGAAACCTGCTTCCAGCCAACCTTACTGGGACTTTGGGTCAATGGGAGCTGTGGCCAGCTTGCAAACAGTCATCAGCCCCTCACCTAGGCTGGCCAGGCACCCCAGTAGGGACCCAAACCCTGAAAGGGCTGTGGGCAGCCTGAAAATGGCTTTCGGCCCCTCACCCAGGCTGACCAGGCACCCCAGTAGGGACCTGAATCCTGAAGAGGCTATGGGCAGCCTGAAAACGGCCCTCAGCCCCTCACCCAGACTGGCCACACCCCCATGGGGTGAGGGTCCCTACTGGGGGGTTTGGCCAGCCTGCAAACAGCCATAAGCCCCTCACCCAGGCTGGCCAGGCACGCCAGCAGGTGAACATCCCCTGAGGGGTCCAAGACTGCAAGAGGGCACAGGCCAGGCTGAGGGACCTCCCCAAGTGCACAAATTTTTGTTCACTGGGCCCCTAGTATTTTAATATTGAGGGTGGTACTAAAAATTGTTGAGTTCTTTTTACCTCTTTAGGTAATAATTGAAAGTTTTATTATTCTTATATGATGTATGTGTATCTTGTCGATAATTTCATTAATTGATTTTTTTAATGGCCAGCTATATTTCTTGGTTTCACTTTAGAACACATACATGGTTCTTAATCATTTTTTGTTTCATGCATTTGCTTGACAAGTCAGGGATAATAAATTCATATGTATGAAAATAACATTTAAATAACTGTGTTACTGTATTAATAATATAGTCCTTAACCATTCACAACAAACTCAGAATTAATTTGTTGGTGAAACAGATGTTAGAAATTCTTTTACAAACATCTGTCACCAATTCTTAGATAAAATTTAAATGACCACAAATATGGACTATTAATTTTATGTTTGAAAGTGGAAAACATATACTTTTAGATTGATTCCAATTTTTTTAATTCACTGATTTAAATGAACATTAGCTTTATGTGAATAAGCAAGTAGATAGAAAATGGTACACTATATTCCTAAGAAACTACCCCCAACTGTTATTGGAGGAAAAAATAATTTTTATAAACTGTTCCATGCTTACTTTTTCTTCTTTATGGATTTAAAAGAAGGAAAAAAAAGGCAGTCTGACCAGGATTTCATCTAGTTAATACATGTACTTAATCTGAGTTGTATTTAAAGAAGCATAGGTATGTGACATAGCCTATATTTTGTTTTTGTTTTTGAGAATGAGAAAAGGTTTTATTTTAAACTCAGCAAGTCCTAGCACCTTTAAGTTGAGTAGTTCTTCCTTTTGTTTTTCTCCTCTTTTGAAAAAATAAATTTATTGAGGTGACATTGGTTAATAGTATCATATGGGTTTCAAGTGTGTATTTATTTCTATGATATGTAACCTATATATTGCATTGTGTGCCCACTATCCAAAGTCAAACCATCTTCCTTGACAATATATTGGACCTCCTTGATCCCCCAACCCCTCAATCCCTTTCTTCTGGTAACCACTATACTGTTCATGAGTTTCAGTTTTATTTCCCATATATGAGTGAAACCATATGGTCCTTACATTTTTCTGACTGACTTGTTTTGCCTAGCATAATATTCTGAAGGTACACCCATGTTGTCACAAATGGAAATATTTTATCTTTTCTTATGGCTTAGTAGTATTCCATTGTATGTACGTACCACATCTTCTTTATCCAATCCTCTATCGAAGGACACTTTTGTTTTCATGTCTTGGCTGCCATGAATGATGCTGCAGTGAACAAAGGGGTGCATATGTCTTTGCGAAAAAATTTTTCTCAAGTAGATACCCTGAAGAGGAATTGCTAGGTCATATGGTAACTCCATTCTTAATTTTTTGAGGAACCACAAGAATGTTTTCTATAGTGGCTGAACCAGTTAGTCTACATTTCCACCAGCAGTGAATGTGGGTTCCCTTTTTTCCATAACCTCTCCAACACTTGTTATTACTTGTCTTCTTGATAATACTCATTTTAGTAGGTGTGAGGTGGTATCTCATTGTAGTTTGCATTGCATTTCCCTAATAGCTTTGAAGTTGAACATCTTTTCATGTATCAGTTGGTTGTATGACTTCTTGGGAGAGATACTTGTTCAGGTCCTCTGCCCATTTTTTAAAAATTATTTTGTTCATAGTATTACAGATGTCCCCTATTCCTATCCCCCCTTTGCTCTCTTCTGCCCATACCCCACCCAACCTGCACTATTGTCCGTGTTCATGGGCTGGGGAGTGCATATATGTATATAATATCTATGGTTAATCTCTTTTTAACTCCTTGTCTCCCTTCCCTCTGAGATGTGTCAGTCTGTCCCATGCATCTGTGTCTCTGGACCTATTTTGTTCAACAGTTTATTTTGTTCATTATATTCCACATATAAGCGAGATCTTATGGTATCTATCTTTCTCTGACTGGCTTATTTCACTTAACATAATAACATCCACGTCAGTCCATGCTTCACAAAAGGTAAGATTTCCTTATTTTTTATGGCCATATAGTATTCTATTGTATAAATGTACCACAGCATTTTTATCCACTCATTTACTGATGGGCACTTGGGCTGTTTCCAGAACTTGGCCATGTATAATAATAAAAGGGTAATATGCTAATTAGACCAAACATCTTCTGGACGTCATTCTGGACCTCCTTCCTGACAAAGCTGGGGCTGGAGGGAAGCCATCCCGGGTCCTGGGTGCCTGTGGGCAGCCCGAGGGAAGCCAGCCTGGGTCCCAGGTGTCTGTGGGTGGCCTAAGGGAAGTCAGCCTGGATCCCGGGTACCTGCGGCAGCTGGAGGAGGAAAGCAGCCCAGGTCTTGGGTGCCTTCAGGAGGCCAGAGGAGGAAGCCTGGGTCCTGGGTGCCTGCTGGTGACCGGAGGAGGAAAGCCCAGGTCCTGGGTGCCAGAGGGAAGCCAGTGCCAGCAGCTGGGGGAAGGAAGGCCTGCTCTTGCACGAGTTTTCATGGATCGGGCCTCTAGTTATATAAATAATGCTGGAATGAACATAGGGGTGCATATATTCTTTTGAATTGGTATTTTGGGATTCTTTGGATATATTCTCAGAAGTGGGATCGCTGGGTCAAAAGGCAGTTCCATTTTTAATTTTTGAGGGAATTCCATACTGCTTTCCACAGTGGCTGCACTAATCTGCATTCCCACCAACAGTACACAAGGCTTCCCTTTTCTCCACATCCTCACCAGTATTTGTTGTTTGTTGATGGTAGTCATTCTGACAGGTGTGAGGTGGTACCTCCTTGTCATTTTAATTTGCATCTCTCTGATGATCAGTGACTTTGAGCATTTTTTCATGTCTCTTGGCCATCTTTGGAGAAGTGTCTAGGTCCTTTGCCCATTTTTTCATTGGATTGTTTATCTTCTTTTTGTTAAGTTTGAGTTCTTTATATACATTGGATATTAACCCTTTATTAGATACTAGGGGCCCAGTGCATGAATTCATGCACCTTGAAAGGAACTGTGGGCTGCGAGGCTGCAGTGGGCACAGAGGTGGGTTTCAGCCCATCCTTTGTGCCCCCACCTTGCCCCTCCTGCCATGGCTCTAGGTCCCCTCTCTACCTGCAGACTTGCTCCTTCTGCCACAGCTCCTATGTGCTGACGGCACTAGCCCTGCTTGCACACCCTGATGGCATGGAGCAGTTGGGGCTGGTGCCAGCAGTGGATGAGAAGCAGGACCAGTACTGACAATAGGTGTGAGCACTGGGTGGACCCATGGTGCACAGGAGCAAAGAATTTTCATTAACCACCAGAGGCTTGCCCCAATGACTGTGATGGGTGTCTCACCTTGGTCTGGCACCCCTGCTCACCTGCTCCACCATCCCGCCACAGCTGATGCCCGCCATGTTCCCTGCATAGCACCTGGTGGTCAGCACATGTCATAGCGACTAGTTGTCCGGTTGTTCCACCTTTCGGTCTTTTTGTATATTAATTTTTTTAAAAATAGGATATCATTGCCACAGAGGCACCCTTTTCATTTTGTTGATGGTTCATTTTGCTGTGCAGAAGCTTTTTATTTTGATGTAGTCCCACTTTTTTTTCTATTTCTTCTCATAACAATCCCTTAAGCATTTCTGTAGTACTGGTTTGGTGGTGACAAACTTCTTTAGCCTTTTTTGTCTGGGAAGGTCTTTATTTCAACATCTATTTTGAATGGTAGCCTTTGCTGGATATAGTAATACTAGGGGCCCGGTGCACAAAAATTTGTGCACTCGGGGTGGAGGGAGTCCCTCAGCCTGGCCTGTGCCCTCTCACAGTCTGGGACCCCTCAGTGGATGTCCTATGATGGCCCCAGTCTGCCAGGCGCCTTCTGTGTGTGTGTGTGTGTGTGTGTGTGTG
>PVJC01050503.1:0-11794 GCA_004026665.1 Murina feae | reverse complement strand
GGTGCCCCCTTGTAGGTAACTAACTTCTTTTCTCTTGCAGCTTTTAAGATTCTCTCCTTGTCTTTTGCTCTTGGCATTTTAATTATGATATGTCTTGGTGTGGTCCTCCTTCGGTTCCTTTTGCTTGGAGTTCTCTGTGCTTCCGGGACTTGGAAGTCTATTTCTTTCACCAGGTGAGGGAAGTTTTCTGTCATTATTTTTAGAGAAAGTGGAAGGGAGAGGGAGAGAGAGAGAAACATCTCTCACATCGATTGGTTGCCTCCTGCACGCCCTGATTGGGACTGGGGATGGAGCTGGCAACTCAGGTACAAGCCCTTGACTGGAATCAAAGCTGGGACCCTTCAGTCTGCAGGCTAATGCTTTCTCTGTCCACTGAGCTAACCAGCTAGGGCTGGAAGAAAGACTTCTTGAGAACAGATCCAGTGCTGACTTTTTCTTGGGCTGTCAGAGCAGGCCGGGAGAGGGCATGGGTGGTTCCTTCCCCACTGGCCCACCGCCCTGGTGGAAGTCAGGCGGGAAGCCTCCCCTCCCAAAGGTGGCCTGGTAGCCTGGCTTCTCAGCCCTTCCCAGCTCTGCCCACTGTGTCCTGTGCTCTCTGCTCTCCCACGCCCAGCCAGGCAGGGTCACGGAAGTGGACCTGGCAGCCTTTCCTGCTTCCTCCCTCAAGAGACTGTGACTCCTGCCACCAGAGGTGGCCTCTTCAACCTCTGGCCCTGTTGGACTCAGCAAGGTCTTGACCCTAAAACAGGGCTGGGGCTGGGAAGGGGAGGATAAGAAACAGAAGGAGCTGGAGCATGGGATGCCTTGGCTTTCCCTGGAAGTCCTGGAGGATGGGGATTCCTGGGCACATGTCACATTCACTCACTCTGCAAACAGTCAAGGGCACCTCCTTGGGGTGGTCCAAGCTCAGAAGTATGACTCTAGCAGACATCATGAAGGGCTTGAACAGAAGGAGAGTCTTGATTCAAACTCCAAAGAAGAGGACCAGAAGAACAGGACATGAGGGGAGGGAGGGAGTGACCATAGGTGGGAGCATGCTGGGGGTATGGAACCACCTGCTTTTACTGCCTGGACTCCCACCTGAGCCAGCACAGAGGTCACACTGTGGGATTAGGACCCAGGGATATACCATCACCTTCTATTTGGGGCAAAGATTGGAGACACAGGCACTGAGTGCTTAACCAAAGTCCCCAACCATACCCACCTTTAGGGCCACAAATTTCACCCACCTACTTCTCTAAGCTCAGAATCAGATAAACCTATTTATATTCCCACTAGGAGCCCTGTGTATGAAATTCATGCACTGGGGGAGGGGGATTCCTCAGCCCAGCCTGCCCCCTCTCACATATTGGGAGCCCTCAGGGGATGTTCTACTGACAGCTTAGGCCCGCTTCCTGCTCTCCTTGGGGAGTGGGCCTAAGCTGCAGTCCGGCCTCCCTTTGTGGGAGGCGACAAGTCTAATCAGGGGAAGCCACCAGCCCCACTTATTACCCACTGCTGAAGCCACTGCCAGTCGATGCAGCCACCAAGGTGTTTTCATCAACACGGATTCTAGTCCCTTCACCATGAAGAAATGACAACTTTCTTTAGGCATTTTCAAGATGTGTCTTTCATAGGATATGACCTTCCTTCCTTCCTTCCTTCCTTTCTCTCTTTTCTTTTCTTTTCTTCCTTTCTTCACCTGAGGATATGTTTCTATTCATTTTTAGAGAATGTGGAAGAGAAGGGAAAAACAGAGAGAAACATTAAAGTGAGAGGAACACTTTGATTGGTTGCCTCCTGTATATGCCCTGACCTGGGCTCCAGCCCGGGAGAAGCCTGCAACCTAGGTACATGCCCTTAGTCAGCATTAAACCCAGACCCTGCAGTCAGCAGGCTGAGGCATTATGCACTGAGCCAAACCGGCTAGGGCAGGATATGACATTTCTTAGCCTTCCAGCAGTGGACCTTCAGTTTTTCTCCAGGAGTGTGGTAGAAAAACCCTAGATCGCCTTTTTGGATTCTTATTACCCAAGTCACTAAGAATATTACCAGTGGCATACAGGGAGCCTAGCCAATGAGCAGTAAGAAAAGGTGTTTCCTCGGTAGTTCACTCTGATCACCGGCTCTACCTCTGCCCCTCCAATCCCAGCTCCACCCCTGCCCAGGCTTGTAACCTCTGGCCAAGGATGCAGACCTGGACAGGGAAACCCCAGACCCCTGCAATCACTGGCTCTGACACTGCCCAGGCCTGCAGTCTCTGCCTGAGGCTGCAGGCCTGGGCAGAAGACCCCCAAGCCCCTCTGATCGTTGGCTTCACAGAGCCCAGGCCTCTGCGATCACCAGCTCTGATCCTGCCCCCTGCCATTGCCGGCTCTGCCCTTGGCCCCCTGGCAGCCTCTGGCCAAGGCTGCAGGCCTGGGCAGGGGACCCCCAGACCCCTGCAATTGCAGGCTCCACCTCTGACCCTTTGATCACCAGCTCTGCCCCTGCCCAGGTCCTGAGATCTCCGACTCCACCCCTGCCCCACTGCAGCCTCTGGCCAAGGCTACAGGCCTGAGCAGGGGACCCCCAGACCCCTGCTTTGCCAGCTCCACCAGTGCCCAGACCCCTACAATTGCAGGCTCCACCCCTGCCCTTCCAACTGCTGGCTCCACAGAGCCCAGGCCCCTGTGATCTCTGGCCTTGCCCCTGCCCAGGCGTGAGGCCTCTGGCCCAGGCCTTATGCCTGGGTAGGGCACCCTCATACCCCTCCAATCACCGGCTCTGCCCCTGCCCCCTCTGATCACCGGCTCTGCCCTTGCCCATGCCTGAGGCCTCTGGTGAAGGCCTCTGGCCTGGGCAGAGGACTCCTAGCCCCCTCTGATCACCTGTTATGCCCCTCAGACTCCCCACCTCCCCTGCCACCTGCCTGGCTAACAGGCCTGACCACTTCAGTGGTGAGGCTAAGCCAGACTGGGTACCGCCATCTTGTGGCTATGGGGGCGGCCATTGTTGTGATGGAGTGATGCCTAATTTGCATATTGCTCTTTTATTAGATAGGATTTTCAGCCATTTTCTGGGCAAGTCACTTCCCCACTCTGAGCCTTAGTTCCCTCATCTGCAAAATGGGAAAAATCACATTTCACTCTCAGGGCTGACATGAGAACCAGGCAAAATATTTAAGAGAGTACTGGTATAAATGTCAGTTTCTCTTCCAAAACAGATGTTTTCCTCTCTCAAGACAGTTTGTCACTTGTGCCATACCTCTTTGGCCATGTTGTTCCTGCCATAGTCACTGAAATACTTTCTTCCTTTATCCTTCATTTAAGGCTCAGCCCAATTCCAATCTCATTTAATTTTCAAACATTTCCTGTTACCCATCCTGGGCCAGGTCCTGAGAGAAGTGAGGCACCAGCCCTGCCTTTCAGGAACTCAAAGCCAAGCAGAGGAGATATCGTGGGAACAAATGCCCAGAATCCTACGTTCTGGAGCCAGACAGGGAGCTTGGCAGAGCCCCAAGGGAGCCCAGAGGTAGGAGAGATGGTCTCTGAGTGACTGGGGGCCGAGGCAGGGAGGCTGCTTGGAGGAGAGAACTCTTCTAAGATGTCACAGTCACATCTGCTGAGCTGAAACTGGTTTCACTTTCCTATGCTTGTTAATGGGCCCTTTGAGTAACTCCTGTCATCCCTCTCCACACGTAGCTGATAATGTAGTTGGACCATCAGAGGCCTTTGGTGGATCCATAAGGGAAGGATGGGTAGGACAGCATTTCCTCCCATCTTCCTCTGAAGAGAAACTTCAGGTCAGATCCTCCACACCCCTGTCTGATCCCTGACCTCTGCGTCACTGGCCTGCCCACTCAGACCATTGCTCTGCCCTCACCTCCCTGGTATTCATGCTGACTCCATCTTGGCCAAGCCTAGGTCCTGACCCAGTTATGAGCAACTAGAAGACATAGAAAGCCAAGTCCAACTGTCTAGAGTGGCCTCTGCCCCAAACAGGGTTGAGCCCTGCTCCTTCCTTTCCAGACCTGCTATCCAGATCCCACCCCCACCTCATTCCTTTCAGTAGATTTTCTGGCCTCTTTCTCTTGGTTTCTATCACTCCATCCACTTAGAATATTTTCATTCTTCTACCCACACCAAACCAACATTTATAGAGAACCTATCATGAACCAGACACTGTACTAAATGTTTTCCTATTCTCTTATTTAATCCCCAAGCTGAATAACTTTATATTACTATTATTTGTATAGAGAGATGGAAAAACTGAGACTCAAAGAGCATATGCCACGTCCATGTGTCTTAGCTGTCCACTTTCCAATGTCCCCTTCCTATTTGAGAGGAAATAACTATGGTGGCAGCATTAGAGTGTAAGCGAACGTGATAAACCATCTCCCACACAAAAACTGAAGCGAGAAAATCCTCCTTCCCCCAACCTCAGTCTCAGTGAGATCGCTGGCTTGGCCAATCAGATACTTCTGTATTGAATCCCAAGTCAGTAAAGCCACGCTGTTCACAATGGGCACCAGAAGTGGTGGAGGCATCTTGAACAGATGGTTCCAGATTCTTCTTTTTTTTTAATTTATTGATTTAAAAGAGAGAGAAAGAGAAACACTGATTTGTTGTTCCACTTATTTATTCACTCACTGCTTGCTTCTTGTGTGTACCCTGACTGGGGATCAAACCCGTAACGTTGGCACATCGGATGAGCACATCCAACCGAGTTACCCAGCCAGGGACATTTGAGCTTCTTTGGTTCCTCCTATTCCAGCCTCCCATTGAGTCTGAGTCCCTCTAGCCTTCCAGTAAATCCCTTTGTTCTGAGTTGGCAAGAACCTGATTGATGTAGGGAGGGCCAGGAAGCAAAGACATCTTTCACACTCAAGAGTTTTCCACTTTGTCAAGAAAAACTTCTAACACAGGAGAGAGGTGGGTGGAATTCCAGGATGATGGTAAAGGAAGCAAGGATGACAGTGTGCAGCAGGGCAAACAGCAACCGGTCCAGCTTGGAACCAGGGAATCTGTAGGGGAACAGAGGCCTCCAGGAGTGATGCCTCTAAGAAAAAAGTGAAACTGATATATCTGGCAATGTGTTTTAACCTGCTGAGTGGTGCTCTTTGAAACTTTGTAGACAGATTTATTAAAAGTATATAGAAAAATTAAATGAATGAATGACAAAGCAATTATTAATCCCAGAGGGGGGGGAAAGGTATATAAATAAATAAGGAATTATTTATCTCAATACGCTAGAGCTCAACTTTGAACTGTGAATAATAGTTACATGTCCTAATGATGTGAATAAATTTTTATTTTACCTCAATCAAGAGAAGGATGGGGGATGAGGAAAATTATGAGCATTAGGCCATCTTTCATAGTAGGAAGTCAATAGATAAGTAATATTGAAAAGGCAGGAAATAGCATTATATTACTGTGGTTATTTTTTTTAATATCGTGCTGAATAACAAAAGAACAATTTCAAGGGTGGAAAGTGGTGGCTTCTAGGGAGTGGAGCTCAAATGTCGGGGAGGGAATAGTGGTTTTTAGTTATAATACTTATAAAGTATTTGTTCTTTAAACTAATGTTATTCTGAGAGAGTGTGCATGTGGGTTGCCATGTCTGCATGCACTGGTTTGCAACCTTTTTTCCCCTCAAAAAAATAAATCCCTTTTGGTGATGAAAAAAATAAATAAATAAAATACAATGTTATTTTGATTAAAATTTAAATTAAAAAATTTAAATTTAAATAGGTGGGGAAAATTAGGTGGGATTAGAATAACAGAAAAAAAGGCAAATAAAATCACAGCTGAACATAATAGAGTTCAGTTTCGTAGTCACTAAGAATAACTGAGCATTTACTACAAACCAATCACTGTATATTATTCCCATTTTATAGATGAGACTTAGTGAGACTCACATAGTTGACAGTAGCAGAGACAGAATTTCAACCAGACCTTTTGTCTCCAGAGTCCCATTTATGCTGTGCCCTAAAGCTGCAAGTCCTGCAGTAACCATTAGGAAGAGCAGAGGTAGGGCAGGCAGGGGTGTGCAATGTGATCAGGATCATTCATAAAGTGCCACATCGGGCCAATAGGCTCCTTCCCTCTGCTATTCTAATACTTGCCAGAGGTACAGCTTTGGGTTTGGGATAAAGCCCGAGAACAGAACAACCTGCCTGGGGAAGCCTGCTAGTGAGAGTGGCATGAAGGCAGAGGTAGAGGTGCTCAGGAGAAGCAGAGCAGATGTAACTCTGTCCCTCCATGAGGGATAGAGGATGGAAAAGGAAAGATAGCTCCATCCAGAAGTAAAATATGACCATGGCTTGGGCAGATCAGTTGATTAGAGCATCACCCCGATACGCCAAGGTTGTGGGTTCAATCCCGGTCAGGGCACATACGAGAATGAACTAATGGCCCAACCAGCATGGCTCAGTGATTGTACATCAATCTATGTACCAGGATGTCATGGTTTGATTCCCGGTCAGGGCACATGCCTAACTTTCTGGACTGGATCCCCAGTAGGGGGCATGCAGAAGGCAACCAATCAACGATTCTTCTCATTATTAATGTTTCTCTCCCTCTCTCCCTCTCCCTTCCTCTCTGAAATCAATAAAAATATATTGCCCTCGCTGGTTTGCCTCAGTCGATAAAATGATGGCCTGTGGATTGAAGGGTTCTGGGTTCAATTCCTAGTCAAGGGCACATACCTTGGTTGTAAGCTTGAATCCTGGCCCTGTTTGAGGCACATGCATATCAATGTTTCTCTCTCTCTCTCTCTCCCTCCTTTTCCCTTTTACTCTCTCTAAAAATCAATGGAAAAATATCCTCAGGTGAGAATTAACAAAAACAAACAAATAAATAAATACATAAATAAAATATAAATATATATTTTTAAAAAGAATCAACCAATGAATGCATAAATAAGTGGAACAATAAATCAATGTTTTTCTTTCTCTCTAAAATTAATCAATCAATAAATTAATCAATCAATAGAAGTGAAATATACCATGGTGTACCATGCTCAGAGTAAAACTACTTATTTATCAGTTTGCCCCCAACCTGCATGCTCCCCACCCAGTCCCCAACAGGAAAACTAGACTAACCACACATCCAACCCACTTACACAGTTTGTAAACTGGAAAATGTAGAAGTCTCCCAAAATAGAACAAAAAGACAAAAAGGTAAGAAATATGGAGAAATGTTCAAAGCATAGAGAACAGATCTGGGAAGTCCAACCTTTGTTTAAAGTGAGTACAGTATTAGGAAAGAAGAGAACAAATTTTTGACTAAAAGAAAAAAAGGATAAAAATCTTCATATTAAAGAAACCCCCTAACTGCCAAGTTGTGTTAACAAAAAAAAATATCTATACCAAGATACATCATGATAAAATTTCAGAACTCTAATAAATCCTAAAAGAATTCAGAGGTAGAAAAGCATCTTTCCTAAAGAAGAATACAAATCAGATCAACAACAGACTTCTCACTTATCAAACCAAACTGTCCACTAAGTATTGGAACAAAATAAAGCCATTTTTGCAAAATGGCTTAGATATCTTATTACCACACACATTTGATATGAAAAGGATTACTCTAGAAAGCATAAAAATGTTAAAGAATCCCAAAAAGAGAATAATATGAGATATAAGAAATAACTGAAGCTGAGTATCATCCCCTCCCTCTGCCAAAATTGAATGCAGTTGAAAAAAAAAATAAAAGAATTATTTAGGGGCTGACACTTAAAGGACTCTCAATCAAACTGCCAAATTTTAATGACATGCATTATATTTCCTTCTTTGTGTACCTAATACTACTTCTACAGAATATCTTAGAATTGCCAGACCCCTTAAATTTATTGATTCAGAATTTCTGAGGGTAGGACTGAGAAATGTAAATCTTTTTAAAAATATGTTTTTATTGATTTTTGGAGAGAGAGGAAGGGAGAGAGGGAGAGAGAGAGAAACGTTGATAAGAGAGAATCATCCAGTGACTGCCTCCTGCACGCCCCCTGTTGGGGATGCAGCCAGCAACCTGGGCATGTGCTAGACCAGGAGTTGAACCAGCAACCTCTTGGTGCATGGACTGACACTCAACCCACTGAGCAACATCAGCCTGGCAAGAAATGTAGTCTTTAACAAGTTCCTTAGGCAGTTCATATCTACACTAAAATGAGACCCAATGCATATTGTTTTAAAGGGTATTACATGTAATCATTAAAAATCTTAGTTATTGGTTTTTAATTTCTAAAAATGACCTATAAGCAAAGAATTAACTAGTTATCTATAGGTACAGATCAAAATATAATGTTATAAACCTTGACAACACAAAAAACATATTTGGGAAGTGAAAAGGGGAGAAGCGGTAGAAGGAAAGGAATTTTGCTCTGGTTTATATGATTTTAAATTATAATGGAAATCTCCTAAGGGAAATGACTGATACCAGGGCTCGGGCAGGAAAAGTACAAGGTGAACCTAGAACTTCTTGTGCTAGAAGGAAAGGAAGTGCTCCAATATGGGTGGTAACTAACGTCTCAAGGACCAGGGAGCCAACTTAACCACCACTGGCCAGATTTGGAATAATTTGAGGATTGAAATAAATAATGATAAAAATAGATTATAGTTATTAAATAATTTTAAAAGAATCCATGTGTTATAATCTGATATTTTAAAACAAAAATTAAAACAAGGAGAGAGAAAGGAAGGAGATTTTTTTTAAAGAAAAATGTCAACTCACAAGAATAGAAGAAATGATGGAATTATAAAACTCACTACTTTGCCACCACATAATATTGAGTAATTCAGGCAATACTCATCAACTGGAGAACAGAATATTCAGGTGGTCTCTAAGTATTACCTCACAGACTACTCATTAATGACAAAGAGAAAAGGGCCTTATACAATGGAGGATTCTGGCAGATACCATATTAATAAAATGTCCAAATTTAGCATCAGTAATTATCAGACAGTCCCAGCCGGTTTGGCTCAGTGGATAAAGGGTCAGCCTATCGACTTAAGGGTCCTGGGTTCAATTCCAGTCAAGGGCTTGTACCTCAGTTGCAGGTTCCCCAGCCCTGGTCAGAGTGCATGCGGCAGGCAAGCAATTCATATGTTTCTCTTACATTGATGTTTCTCTCTCTGTGTCTCTTATCCTCCCTTCTCTCTAAAAAAATCAATGGAAAAATATCATTGGGTGAGGATTAACAAATAAAAAATATATTATACATCCCATTAATGGAACACTAACACTGCAAAAGTAATGAGAAAGCCCTTTGTAGATTGATATGGGAATATCTCAAAAAATAATTTAAGCCCTACCTGGTTTGGCTCAGTGAATAGAGCATCGGCCTGTGGACTGAAGGGTCCCAGGTTCGATTCCAGTCAAGGGCATGTACCTTGGTTGTGGGCACATCCCCAGTAGTGGCTGTGCAGGAGACAGCTGATTGATGTTTCTCTCTCATCGATGTTTCTGGCTTTCTATCTCTCTCTCTTCCTCTCTGTAAAATGTCAATAAAAAAATATGTTTAAAAAGTAATTTAAATAAAAATAAAGAAACAAAGCAAGGCATAGGACAGCTGGGTCTGGTACAATATATGCTAAAATTTGTGCTAAAGAATATGCATATTTGTATTGGATTTTACAGGCATAAAAGCTCTCTAGAGCAATAAGTATGAAATGATTAACCAGGGAACCTATTGAGGAAGAGTGAGAACTGGGCGAATAAGGTTGGGAAGAAATCTTTTCACTGTATCCCTTTCTATGCTTTTTGGTGTTTGAACACTTGAAGGTATTTACTCATTCAAAAACTGAACAAATAATCGTTAACCAGTCTATGCAACTCCCAAAATACTGGGAAACATACTTGTGATAAATATGATAGACATTGTTAATATCCATATTGCATAAATCGCTTTCTAAATAGCGAACATCTCAACAGAAAAATGAATAAAGGGTATAAACAGATATTTTTTAAATCCCAATAGAAATATTTTTCAATGTTCAATATTAGCAAACAAAGAAAGATAGCATATTTTAATCCTCCATGTTAGGCAAAGATTTTTCAAAATCATAATACCCTGTAGTAGCGTAGGTAGGGACACACACTGGAATCCTTGGTGGGATAGCAATTGGCACAGTTTCTTCAGAGGGCAATTCAGTAATATGTATCAAAAACTTCAAAATTACTCATAACCTTTGGCAAAGTAGTTTCACATCTAAAAAGTCTTCTGTGATAACCATCCCTGTCAGAACAAAGGCACAGACAGCAATGCGCCCAGTGGTATGACACCATTTAGTGCAGCCTCTACCCCGGCTCACCAATGGTGGTGAATGTGCCTGAGGGAATAGGGGGGTTCCCTCGGCAGGTCCCTCAGCAGGTGCCAGGAACACCCAGGGCAGCTGACCCTACACAGTCAGTGCTGTGTTATTTGTGGATGAAGACTGGAAACCAGGAAGCTGGCACTAAGGAATCATGCTTTGCTGCCACCTAGTGCTCCCCAGGTAATTGCACCCAGCCAGGGAAGAAAACTGTTTCCGTTAAGTAACTTAGCACCAAGGTGCCCTTTCCTCTATGTTTATTTAACAAACACTAATAAAGCATTTACCATGTTCTAGGCATTGTGCTCTGCATTTATTAACATTCCCTCTTAATCCTCATAACAACCCTATGAAATAGGTACCTTTATCATCCTCATTTTACAAATGAGGGAACTAAGGTAAAGAGAGGTGAGGTAATTACCTCAAGGTCACACAATTCCTAAGTGGGTGAGTCCCAGATTAGAACAAGTAGCAGATTGGCACCAGGGTCTGTGCTCTAAGTCAAACGTCTGGATGATACTAACTACATTCAGAACCTCACAGCTCACACATAACTGCTACCCATCCATCCCCCTTTCCCTAACACATCTGCCCCAAAGAAGTTCACACAGGGACTGAGTTCACCTCTGCCCTAGCGCAATCTCACCTAAGTGAGAGACAACATTGTCCCAGGATAGACTGAGTGGATTTAAAATTTTCTTTTTAAATATTTTTATTGATTTCAGAGAGGAAGGGAGAAGGAGAGGTAAAAAAAAAAAAAAAGAAAAGAAAAGAAAAGAAAAAAGAAACATCAATGATGAGAGAGAATCATTGATCAGCAACCTCCTGCACACCCCACACTGGGGATTAAGCCCACAATCCGAGCATATGTCCTGACTGGTAATTGAACCATGACCAACTGGTTCATAGGTTGATGCTCAACCACTGAGCCATGCCAGGAGGGTTAAAGAATTTTTATTTGTAAAATATTTCATAGTATATACACAAATATATAAGAAATAACAAAACAAATATTCAGTAACCACAAGCAGCTTAAAAATAGCATGTTTCACCCTAATCCATTTGGCTCAGTGGATAGAGCGTCGGCCTGCAGACTGAAAGGTCCCAGGTTCGATTCCGGTCAAGGGCATGTACCTGGGTTGCGGGCACATCCCCAATGGGAGGTGTGCAGGAGGCAGCTGACCGATGTTTCTAACTCTCTATTCCTCTCCCTTCCTCCTGTAAAAAAACAATAAAATATATATATATATTTTTTTAAATAGCATGTTTCCAGTAATGGTGCATCAGTGATGAGTTTTGGGGATACCAATGGGGCTATGAATGCAAATGGGGCTTTCATAGCACTCTCTTTCCTTCTTAATACAGTCCTTCCCTATTACAGTTCATTGTATCCTGCTGGGACATCTGCATTTGGGTAAGAAAGCAGTTGCTTCACAGTGGAGCTGAGAAAGCTTTTCCATCATTTGTGATGGTCTAAGAAAGTAGTGGCTCCCCACCAAGGCTGGGAACCCCTGGGCTCTGAGA
>PVJC01050502.1:0-11809 GCA_004026665.1 Murina feae | reverse complement strand
GCCTAAGAAACCGAAAACAGAACAACAGGTCAGCTGGTCTCTGTGACGTACACTGACCACCAAGGGGCAGATGCTCAATGCAGGAGCTGCCCCCTGGTAGTATGCTCCCACAGCCAACCTCCCATGGCCGGTCAACCTCCCACAGTAGGCCAACCTCCTGTGATCCCTTCCTCTGGCTGGCTGGCCCCGATTGGCCCAATTGGGACTGGGCAAGACATCCCCAATTGGCCTTGATTGCCAACCAGGCCAAGGGACCCCACCCATATATGAATTTGTGCGCTGGACTCTAGTATAATAATAAATCCAGCCTGGATTATGTTCACTTCATGTCAGTGGACTTAGGTAATTTTAATCCTATCTAATAAAGAAATATGCTAATTGACCCTCACACCATTGCAAAGATGGCAGCACCCATAGCCAATAAGGAAGGAATATGCTAATTGACTTCCATACCCTCAAAGATGGCAGTGCCCACAGCCACAAGATGGCAGTGCCCAGTCCCCTCAGCCCCTCCTAGGGGTGGCCCCAGCCTTGTCGTGCACCTGCCTCCAGAGTTCCCCAGCCCCCTCAGCCACCCAGCCACCTAGGGCCACCCGAGGCTCAGGTAACCAGAGCCAGCCGAGACTTGCACTGCTGGCAGTGGCAGCAGCAGAGGTGTGATGGGGCATCGCCTTCCCCTGACCACTGGGTCACTTCCTGCTCCTGAGGGCTTCTGGACTGTGAGAGGGAGCAGGCCAGGCTGAGAGACCCCCCCCACCCCCCGCTCTAGTGCATGAATTTTCATTCACCGGGCCTCTAGTATTTTATAATGAAAGGGCCTACCTGGGCAAAAGTGCCCAGAGCCCACAAAAGTCATAAGGATCCCTGCTCTGCTGAGCACCTCCCTATAGATACTCCCCAGGGCCTCCCCTCCCCTAGTGGAGGCCACACACCAGCAGATCAAGGTCTGAGCCATCTCTCAGGGAAGAAGGCTACTTCACCTGGTTAAGCCACTAGTTCCAAACTCACCTAACCACAGAATACTTTGGGAAACATCGATCTAGACTTCACTTTTTTTATTTAACCTTTTAGCCTAGACAACTCCACAGAACTTAAGTAGAACAACCTTGTATCTGTTTATTTAAATGCCCTCTGATAAATGGATAGCTGTAAATTTCTGTTTTTTAAAAAAGAGGCAAGATCTCAAATAAATAAACTAAACATTCACCTTAAGAAATTAGAAAAATAAGAGTAAGCTTAATCCAAAGCAAGCAGAAAGAAGGAAATAATAAAGATTAGTGCAGAAGCAAATGAAAGACAAGAAAAATAATTGAGAAAATTAACAAAATGAAAAGTTTTGAAATCAACACAAAATCTTTGAAAATATCAACAAAGTTGACAAACCTTGAGCCAGTTTGACCAAGAAAGAGACAGAACTTAATTAACTAAAACCAGGAAGGAAAGAATAAACATTCTAATCACCTTACAAAATTAAAATGGATTATTAGGTGATACTATTAACTATGATATGCCAACTAATGCTGCAGCTTAGGTGATATGGACAACAACAGAAACTGACTCAAGAAGAAATATAAAACCTGAATGGACCTATATAACATGAAAATAAATAGAATTACTAATTTTAAAACTGCTCACAAAGAAAAGCCCAGGCCCAAATATCTTCACTGATAAATTCTACTAAATATTTAAAGAATAAATAATACCAATTCTTCACAAACTTCTAAAAAATAGAAAAAGGAACAATTCCCAGTGCATTTTATGAAGCCATTATTACCCTACTCTGACAAAAAAAATCACAAGCAAATTATAAACCAAAATCCCTTATGAATACAGATACAAATATCCTCAACAAAATACTAGCAAACTGAATCCAAAATATATCAAAGGACTATACATTATGAGAAAGTGGGTTTTAACCCAAGAATGCAAGGTTGGTTCAACATACAAAAACCAATCAATGTAATCCACTATGTTAATAAAATAAAGAACCAAAGCCACATAATCATCTCAATAGATGTCAAAAAAAAGCATTTGAGAAAAATCCAACATCCTTTCATGCTCAAAACATTCAACAAATTAGACATAGAAGGGAAAGAACTTCTACAACCTGATCAATGGCACCTACAAAAAATCCTCACAGCTAACATCATATCTATTGGAGAAAGATTGAATGTTTTTCCTCTAAGATCAACATGACAAGAATGTCCACTGTCACCACTTCTATTCAATATAGTACTGAAGGCTCTAACCAAGGTAATTAGTCAAGAAGAAAAAACAAAAAGCTTCCAGATTAGAAAGATATATCTATTTACATATGTCATAATCTGGTATATGGAAAATCCTAAGGAACACACACACACACAAACACACACAACTAATTATTAGAATCAATAAATTAGTTAATTAAAGTTGCAGGACACAACATCAATTGTATTTCTACTCTACACAGGCAATAAGTAATCCAGAAATAAAATTAAGAAAACAATTCCTTTTACAATAGAATAATAAAATACTTAGAAATAAATTTAGCAAAAGACATGCAAGACTTCTACACCAAAAACTATAAAACATATTGAAAGAGATTAAAGAAGACTAAAATAAATGGAAATACTCTCCCAGGATTGTGGATTAGAAGACAATATTGTTAAGATGATGATGTTCCCCAAACTGACCTACCATCTCAATGCAACAATCTCTCCTGAAATCCCAGCTATAATCAATCTAAGAAATGGAATACTATTTAGCCATGAAAAGCAATGGACTTCTGACACATGCTACAATGTGGTTGAACCTTGAAAACATTATGCGAAATGCAAGAAGCCAGACACAACAGGCCTCATATATTTACCTGAATGGTCCCGAATAGGTAAATCCATAGAGATAGAAAGTAGATTTGTGGCTGCCAGGATTGAGAGGGAGAGAATGGGGAGTTAGTATTAGCAGGTACAGGTTTTTTGGGGGGATGATGGAAAAGTTCTGATATTAGATAGTAGTGTCAGTTTCTAAACTCGGTGAATATGCTAAGACAGCCTTGGTGCCTGCCCTCAGAGAATTTACAGTCTAGCTCATACGCAACTGAAACTTCATTCTGAGTTTTAGTTTTTAGGTCAGCCTCTTGTAGGGTGAGGGTGAGAAAGATGGTAGAGAAACAATTAGCTTTTTCCTTTTGAGCTTTTGACTCAGGTATCTGGTAGACCCCATCCCTAGGTGCCTATCAAAATGTCACCTGCTGGCAAAAGGTCAGTTTAAAATGTTTCTCTTTCTGGTGCTGCCTACATTTTAATTGGGGACTCATGAGGGTGGGGAGAAGAGTCCATATATCCATTGGACCCTGATATATTTGGGACACTCTGTTGTGATGATCACAAGCTCCCTGCAAGGTGGGCCACAGCTGCAGCAAAACCAAATGGCCAAGGTGGACAGGACATCTCCTATGCACCAGACACTGCTTTCACAGCAGCATCTCATGCCATCCTCCCAGTATCTGTATGCGTCCCTATTGTATAGACTCTGCAGAGACAGTGGCCCAAGGGCACAGTTCATGAGCTGAGGAGCCAGAATTTTCACTCCAGCGTTGCCTGGCTCCAAAACCCATGAGCACTCTTCTCTCCTTCTGGGTCCTGCCTTCAGAATACCCAGGTGCCCTACAGACCCAAGGGAACAGCTCTCTAGTGCAGGCTCGTGGGCCCTGAGGCAGGTAGACGGGATGCTGGTGGTTTGGATTTCCGGCTTCATTAGTTACATGTCCTTACATATGTTTCCTCCTCTGGGAAATGGGACAATAGCAGTGGCCAAACGCATGGCTCAGGTGGAGGTCAGCAAATCAGGGGTTTATAGTCTTCCTGTATCAATGGAGACTCTTGGCAGCAAGGCACAGAATACGGCCTGAGGTAGCAAAAGCAGAGAAGAGATCCTACCTGAAGTTACAGGGTGTGCCAAGGGCAGCAGCGGCTGAGCCTCCCAAAGGAAACAATGTTAGCAACTGCAGCGCTGGAGGGAACTCGGATGCCTTCTCCCTCATCCCTTTCTGCTTCTCCATCTGTAAGCGGCTTCTCTGCCCACCTGGGCGCTTTCAGGGCTCCCACTGGCAGGCTCCCCTCTTTCCAAGAAGAGCCATACTTGTGGGAATCTTTTGGCCCCATATCCGGATTCCCAGAGAAGAGGCTCATGGCCAGCTTAACTCAGAGGCCTCCTGATCCAGTCAACCACAGCAGAAACATCAGTGGAATAAAAACCTCTCTCCCCCAGGCAGATTTAACTGTGTCCTTTCTGATCCTCTGACAGCATATGTGGCATATAATGCTATCCCACCTGAATCTGGCTCCTCCCCTTGTAAGCAAGTGGATGGAGGACCAACAGGGACAGGTCCTAGACAGAGACACGTCCTGAGCAGACAACCAATAGGCACCTACTATCCTTCCTCCTCTCGTGACATATGACCTCATCCACAATTGTGACCTCAGCAACAAAAACCCAAAACCCAACAGTCCAAAGTTAATGAGACTTGAATATATTATGCTAAGTCAAGTAAACCCAATACTGTATGATTCCAAATGGGCTGTCAAATTCGTAGAGACAGGAGGTAGAGCAGTGGTGACCAGAGGAATGTGGCGAGTTACCACTTAAAGGTGGCAGTGTTCCTGTTCTGAGTGATTAGAAAGTGCTAGAGAGGATTGGGGGTGGTGTGTGCACAGCAGTGTGCGTGTACTTGATGCTGCTGAGCTGTACAATTAGCAATGGTTAAAATGGTAAATTTTCAGTTATGTATATGTTTCCACCATAAATAAAGTAAAATAAGATGCTATATAGGACATCAGCAGAGGCAGACCACAGACATGATACAGCTTGCCTCTCAGTGGGCATTTCCCTCTGCTTGGGATGTGCTTTTCTTTTTGTAACCTGAGGAACTCTTAGTCATCCCTCAAGACCCGGCTCATATAACCCATCTCTCTCAAGCCTTGCTCTACACCCCCCGGGGCAGATTTAACTGTGTCCTTTCTGATTCTCTGGCAGCATATGTGACATATAATGCTCTTAGTGTATATTATGTGCCATAATCCTGTTTTACACATTTGTCTCTCCACGGGCCTACAAACTCCAGGGCAGGTTGATGAGAACGGGTTAGTACGTTAGTCCCAACGTCAGTCCCCGGAGGCCCAAATCTCAGCCTGCCCCTCCCCCAC
Organism: Murina feae; assembly: GCA_004026665.1. NCBI lineage: Eukaryota > Metazoa > Chordata > Mammalia > Chiroptera > Vespertilionidae > Murina > Murina feae. The sequence goes on along the minus strand of PVJC01050502.1, from coordinate 6,626 downwards.
GCATGATCTTTGGCAAATTACTTTATGTGCCTTCATCTCTGTAACTGTAATAGCGAGGATCGTTACCATATTTACCTACACGGTTGTTATGAGCATCAAGTGAGGAACGCATGTGAGGCAGTGTACACACTCGCCGACACATCGTAAGTGCTCGGTAACCTTTACCTCTCCTTGTCACCGCCACTGTCACCCATGGCATCAGGGGCGTGCTGGCGAGTCAGTGTTTGTCGAATGGATGAACAGAATAAGGAAAAGGTAAGGCTGCCTGAAATGTGTGTGTGTATATATATATATATATATATATATATATATATATATATATATATATATATTGTCCGTCACGAGCAAACAAATAAAAACAAGATGAGGAAAGGATACATTGGCTGCCGGTTACACTTGACAGTGGCCTCAGCTGTGCAAAGGAGGATGTGAATGTATTGTTTCCACAGGCAGTTCAGGAACTATTGAAGCCTGGGGAATGAGATTGGGGAAAGTTAACTAGCACCCCAGGATGGTGCATCTGCATAAATGAGGTGCCCAGGATGTTCCTCTCCAAACACAGGTTTTTATTCCACGTAGCTGCTCTCTCCAGTGGCCGAGGAGAACAGATTGGCACTTAAAGATGAACACTGCTTTTAGATTTCCCCAGGGACGGAGATGGATGGAGCCCCCGCTTATTTGCAGAGCAGGGGTTTCGCCGTGGACTGGTCTGTCCTTTTCGGCAGTGGGACTTGCTGCCTAGACCACGCTGCTGCTTGGGACCTCGCCCTGAGCCCCATTTCTTTTCATTTTGCACCACTCAGACTGTCAAGCCCATAATGATGCCGAGTCGAATGCTCCGCGTCCGTAGAATAGGAGCTTTGTTTCCTATCACTAACGTCCATCTCGGTGAGATGACTTACAACAGCTGCTCCGAGAAGTAAAATCGGATAGAAACAGAGTCTGCATAGACAGAAACATAAACATTAGTTGCTATGGAAACAAAAGTTGCAGAGCGGTGGCTGGAAGACTTAAGAGCCCGCGTTCCAGGAACCGAACGCTAAATACTTAGTGAGAGCGTCCGCTGGAGACCACACCAGTAACACCAAATTCTTTCTGAGAGTAGATCAGAGCGCATAGAAGATTTTGGCTCAAATGGACGCCACCTAGCAGGATCCATATGAGGGAAGGCCGTCTTTTCTGCCCCAAATTGAAACCATATTTCTTTTCTTAATTGAAAGCCTCGGGCAGTGAATCGTGCATTGATGGAATTCCGTCAACAGTTATCCCAAGGGCACTTCGCTCTGGAGTCCGAGGGAAGCTCTGCAGCCCTAATGAAGGTCTGAAGTCCCACACTGAGAGCAAAACATTCCCAAGAGGCCTCTCAAATGGACCCAATTCCCGTGTGCCTGGCGGTGCCACGCGTCCTACAGGGCTGCTCGCTTCCTCATCTTCCCATCCTCCCCACATCATTGCAGGAGTCCCCAAAGCAGTCATTGCACCTGAGGCTGGAGGACTCCGGATCAAGGACGTTGGCCATATCGCCCCAGGAAGAGCCCAAGGGTGTTTGTGCAAAGCCATTCGTTCACACCAGGAAAGACAAAGTCATGGGTACCAGGCTGGACAGGTTGAATTCCGGTGTCCCTGGGACAGCCAGGGAGAGCCAGCCCAACCATCCAGTTACTGTTGCTGCGTAACAAATGAGCACCACAAAATGAAGTGGCTCCCAGAGACCTTTTTACGAGGCTCACACATGCTAGGGGCTGGGATCTGGGCCAGGCAGAGTAAGGATAGCCTGTCTCTGCCTCAGGATGCCTGGAGCCTGCGCTGGGAAGATGCCACATCAGAGGGCCATGTTGGCTGGGTGATTTGATGACTGAGGGTTGAAGACCTCTGGAGGTGCCCCACATCGGATGGCTGATGCTGGCTGTGAGCTGGAACCTCAGCGGGGGCTGTCAACGGAAGCACCTACATATGACCTCCCCAAGTGGCTTGGGCTTCCTCGCAGCATGGTGGCCTCAGGGAGGTCACATTTACATGATGATGTAGAGGCCAAAAAAACCTGTGCGAGCCAGGCCTTTTATGACGCAGGCTTGGAAGTCACAGGGCAGCCAAGGCACTTCTTCCACTGTGTTCTGTTGGTTACAAGTAAGTTACTAGACGTATCTGCTCCCTGAATCAAGGAGAGGTGACACATTCTCCCCCCTCTCAGTGAGAGGGTGGGGATTCCTGGGCATGTTTGAAAATCGCCACACCAGGGCTAAAAACACAATCATAAATGACAGAAGTACTTTTAAGACTCGACTGAAACAATTTCCAACTGTAAAAGGAAATTTCTTAATAGAGGAATAATAATTTGTCACGGTAGCATAACAACGGCCCAGCGAATCTCCTGGCTTCGGAAGAAGTTCTCTGCACTAGTCAGGAAGTCCGCATGATGCTGGTGGTTATGATGAGACGAGGGTTTAAGGACCCAGGGCCAGGCATGCACCTCCCGGCATTTACGAGGAGCACTTAGAGCCCAGCACAGATTAATTACATTTGCTCTTTGGACCTCCGCTGCTCTCCCTTCATAGTTTGAGACAATCTCAGCCATCATAGTTACCATGGCAACAGCAACATCTGTAGCTGATCCAGCCCAGAGGATATTTAAGGAACCAGACCTGATCAGACGAGAATGGGTACCAGGACACAAGCAGGGTCTTTCCGGGGTTGTCACCAGCCTGTTCTGTCCTCAAAGAAAGCAGACAGCACAGAGCTTACAGACAGAGCTCAGGGCTTCTAGGAGCCGGTGGAAATTTGGTGCAAGGATTACAGAGGGCAGGGGGACAGGGCACTGAGAAAGGAGAGATGCAAGTATTAGCTGGAGACACCAGGATGTGTGGAGGGGGTTCCTGCCTCTGCAGCACAGTGCACCACCAAGATATTCGAGGGAGCCCTTCGTGACGGGCTAATTCAGCAACTACTTATTAAAGGCCAACTCTGCACCAGGCCCCATGCTGGTGGCTGACACATATCAATGCATTTAATTTTCCACTATGTTCCTAAAAATGACGTCCCTTACCCGGGGAATGGGGGTAAGGAAATCGAGACTCCAAGGGGACAGGACATCACCAAAGTCAACGCTGGGATTGAAGCCCAGATCGGTCCACCTCTTGATGTGGGATGTGCATGTAGCTGTCACGTGACTCAGCTCACCCAGAGGGTGACACGGCCTTGGACTTGTACGTACGAGGCTTCCTGAGAAAAGTCTCCATCTGGGGTGACATTAAAGAGAAAGGCAAGGAGCCTTGTCGGGCATGGAAAGACTGGATTTTATCCTGAAAGCGGGAGATAAGCATTCACACATTCACAAATTATCCCCTGAGGGTCTGCCACACACAACAGGCCTGCGTCAGACTCGGGGACAAGACTGACGAAGCCCACTGCCCTTGCCTGGAGAAGTCAGGCCAAAAGCAAGCAAGCAGACAAAAGGAAAGTATACTCACCTTATGGTGAAAATGAAGAAGAAAATATAAAGAAGGAAATAAAACAATGGCGTGACACAGGTGACAAGAGCACCGAGGTCAGGGAAAGGGTTTTTTCTGAGGAGGAGACATTCGACCTGAGACCTGAAGAATGACAGAAGGCAAACCACACAAAGGGCTGAAGGAAGAGCCCTCCAGGCAGAAGGAATCACTGGTACAAGATAGGGAGGTCAGAAAGGACGTGGGATATATTCGAGGCCAAAGTCGCTGGGGCAAGTGGGAGGGAGAGCAGTGTGAGATGAAGTTTGACAAGTAGGCAAGTGCCAGGCCACAGAAAGTCTTACAAGAAGGGTTGTCAAGTAAAATACAGAATATCTACTTACATCGAATAGCAGATGAATGACAAATACATTATTGATAGAAGTATGTCATCCCAAATGTGGCACAAACATATTTATGCGGGGGGGGGGGGGAACGGAATGTTTGTTGTTGATCTGATCGAATAATGTAACTTGGCATCCTGTATTTTTATTAGCTAAATCTGGCAACCCTATGTAAGTGAGCCCTTAGGCATCAATTCTAAGAACCACGGGACGCCACCGAAGGCCTTTAAGCAGGGAGTGAACCGAGTTACGGTTTTAAAAGATTGTTGCAGGTGCTATGGGGAAATGGATTATGGCGGAGCAAGGGGATGGAGAGAGAGTGACTGTGGGTGGTTGGTGTGCGGCGGAGGTGGGGCTGGCGGGGAGGTCACCGATTCAGAGGCTGTTCCCTGTCTCCCTCCTGGTTGTGGTGGGAAGGTATGAAGGGAGGAGACGGGAGAATTAAGGTTGGTTCTCAGCCCCTAGAGCAGACCACCATCTACATGTTGTGCCCAGGGAAGCCTCTTAGATGTAGACATTAACTAGCCCAAGACTGCTAACTTTGGTGGTTCACACACATGGTGATCTGGGTGGTCTTTGGTGCCCACCCCCCAACTCCGTAACCTTGGCCAACACTCTACTCATGGACCATTTACCGTTTGAATCGGACGTCATGCACTTCAGAGTTCTATGCTGCGTGTCACACTCACTCCCATTCACTCGGGTTGGAGCCAGAAATAGCAACTCTGTATTTTTCCATTCGTCAAGCCAGTTTTGAAAGAGGAGGTGACTTTAAAAACCTGAGCTACAGTGACCTTTACGCAGGAGAGACACAGCAGTTCGTTAAGTTCTCGTGGGCTTAACTAAGACAGACGCGCACCGGAGCCAAGAAGAACGCATGAGCGGAGCCCAGCCACCCATGGCCAATGCCAGTCACCGCAGGGGGCAGAAGCTAGTAAAAGAGGGTTTTGGGGAGCGGGGGAGGAGTTGAAGGAACAGATTCTAAATATGGCAGAACTAGACAAAGAAGCTCTGTGTTCCTCTGGGCCGGGCATTGCTCTCAGGACACTGTCCCTACTGTATGCTTCCACAAAGACTGAGGAAATAATCACAACACGTTTATCATTCCCCGGGCAGAATTATTTTGGCAAGAAATCTATGCTCAGGAATACATTAGACTAACTGACAACATATTCTGGAAAATGTAGATTTTTTTTTCAAAGCTGGTAGGAGCTTACACAACCATGTCGGGCCAAGGGACTGAGTGATTATGTCATTATCTGTGTGTCAAATAGTTTGGATAAATATTAAATGATCCACACAGTCAGGTCTTGTTCGCGGAGGGCGGGGAAGCCAGCAGCCTTGACAATCACAAATCAAAAGCCAGGCTCGGGGAGGTGGATTGCGCCCGAGGCTCCTGAAGAAGAATTCATGGTGTTCTGGATGGAAGGCTGCACTCGGCATAAATAAATGCATTAGTTTAAGCATTAGAATTCTGACGACTGGAACAGAGCTTACCCGGGCAGCTGGAGGGGACCACAGAGGGATGTTTCGGGGGGTGGTAAGGGAGGTCCAGTGGAGGTTTTCCTGCAGAGGATCTGGTGGGCACACTGCTGTTTCTTCCTCATGCCAGTGGGTGTTTTCAGCTCTAATGCCACCACATTTGTGGTATGTCTTGCTCCCAAGACATTCACACAGACTTAGCTCTAAGACGACTCACTGGGTGTGCAGGGGACACAAGGAGGCTTTATCTAGGACATGTCCCATGGCTGCACGCTGACTTCAAGGGACGGTGTGAATTTATGTCTCATGGATGGTTTATGGCAGGGCTTATGGCCTCACCACTGTGGACACTTTGGCCAGGTACATCTGTGTTGCAGGGACTGCCCTGTTGCATTGTGGGATGTTGAACAGCATCCCTGGCCTCTATCCACAGGATGCCAGTAGCATCTACCACCCAAGTATAACAGCCAAAAATGTCTCCAGGCATTATCAGATGTCTCCTGGGTGGCACTGAGAACCCCCATTTGAGAACCATAGACTTAGGTGCATAGGAAGATATGGGACACTCAGCATGTATGAATCATTGAAAGGCATACTGAGCTCCAGTCAGCTCCATCCCATCCCCTAATTTCAGAGGCAAGAAAACAGTCCCAGAGAAATGCAGATTCGTACCCAAGATCACCGCCAGCTGGGGCCTGAGCTGTGCTTCCTCTAGTCCAGTGGTGGTAGACCCTCTTTCTGCCAAGAGCCATTTGGGTATTTATAACATCACTAGAGGCCCAGTACATGAAATTCATGCATGGGAGGGGGGGGTCCCCTCAGCCCGGCCTGCACCCTCTCTAATCCGGGACCCCTCGGGGGATGTCCGACTACCAGTTTAGGCTTGATCCCGGGCCTAAACCAGCAATTGGACATCCTCTCACAATCTGGGACTTCTGGCTCCTAACTGCTCACCTGCCTTCCTGCTTGATCGCCCCTAACTACCCTCCATCCTCCGCCAGCCTGATCATCCCTAACTGCCTCCGCCTGCTGGTCTGGTTGTCCCCAACTGCCTCCCCCCAACCGGCCTGATTGCCCCTTACTGCCCCCAACCCCCGCCTGCCTGGTCACCCCTTACTGCCCCTGCTGGCCTGGTCGCCCCCACTGCCAGCCTGGTCACCCCTTACTGCCATCCCTGCTGGCCTGTTCGCCCCCAACTGCTCCCCTCAGCTGGCCTGGTCGTCCTTCACTAACCCCCCCTGCCGACCCCACACAGCCTGCTGTTTGGTCCTCCATCTGGTTGTTTGTACCGTGATGGCCCCTGGCTTTTTATATA
>PVJC01050501.1:0-11792 GCA_004026665.1 Murina feae | reverse complement strand
ACCCCAATCAAAAGGAACCTAAGAAGGACCACACCAAGACACATCATAATCAAAATGCCAAGAGCAAAAGACAAGGAGAGAATCCTAAAAGCTGCAAGAGAAAAGCAGTTAGTTACCTACAAGGGGAGACCCATACGACTGTCAGCTGATTTCTCAACAGAAACTTTGCAGGCCAGAAGGGAGTGGCAAGAAATATTCAGAGTGATGAACAGCAAGAACCTACAGCCAAAATTACTTTACCCAGCAAAGCTATCATTCAGAATTGAAGGTCGGATAAAGAGCTTCACAGACAAGAAAAAGCTAAAAGAGTTCATCACCACCCAACCAGTATTATATGAAATACTGAAAGGTATCCTTTGAGAAGAGGATGAAGAAAAAATACAGATAAAAAATTATGAACAACAAATACATATCTATCAACAAGTCAATCTAAAAATCAAGTGAATAAGAAATCTGATGAACAGAATAAACTGGTGAATAGAATAGAATCAGAGGCATAGAAAGGGAGTGGACTGACAATTTTCGGGGGTAAAGGGTGTTGGGGGTGCGGGAAGAGAATGGACAATGATCGTACACCTATGGATGAGGAAGTGGGGGGATGGGGACAGAGGATGGGGTGGGAACTGGGAGGAGGGGAGCTATGGGGGAAAAAAAGAGGAACAACTGTAACAATCTGAACAATAAAGATATTAAAAAAAAAAAAAAACCTCCTCTGAGCAGAAGTTACTTCTTTCTCTGTGTATGTCACCAAGGTCCTTTTCCTACTATTGCCTTGCAAAGTATATACATCCACCTTATATACATACTGTCACTGAAGGGTGGAACCCATCTTTATATTTCCTCTTGTCTTTTACCAGTTTTGACGTCTGATACATAAGTAAACACAAATGTTTGCCGAACAAGTGGATAAAAAACATAGATAGGACCTCTAACTATAACCAGTATAGTTATCTGCTGTATAGATATTTTGTTTTAGACTTAATGTTAGACCTTAAAGGCATTCAATCTACAAAGAAACATCTAAACAAGACTGTGAGGTGTAGATTACTTCAATTTCCTGAGTCTGTTCATCAGTATCCCCTCCTGGGCTAGATTTAGAACCTCCATTGTTAGCGACCTCCAGATCCTATTGCCGCAGCCTGCCTGCCTTCCTGAGTCTCCGGGACTGCTGGACCATCATCTCTCCTAAGGCCTCAGGCCAAGGAGTGACTGAAACTTCTGGCTGTAGAAATTCTAATTGCCGTAAAGCCACAGGCTTTTGTACTAAAGCCGGTTTTCTTGGGCCCTGTTAACAGAGGCAACCTGGTCCTGTTGACCGGCCCAGCAGCTCTGCTGGCACATGTGCTGCAGGTAAAGGAAAATGACCTACTTCCCTTCTCCACCCCGATTTTAATCCTTTTACTCCAAAGTGCCCGAAACCCGTGTGCTGGGAGAGGCTCAGCGTGAAATAATGGTTTGGTCCGTGATTTTATGCTGAGCTCTGAGTAATGGCATTCAGAGCGATGGGGCAGTCTGCCGGGTCCTGGTGCTCACTCTGTCACTTGGAACTTCATGATCTCGGGCAAGGCATTTAGCTTCAAGTGAGCATAAAATGAGTGTCCTATCTGCTCTTCCTCTTTCCCAAGTTCTTTGAGACTGAAACAAGGGGAAGTTCAAAGGGTCATAAACTATAAAGCATTCTACAAAAGAATCATTATCGTGCTTCTTAAAGTGGATTATGTATTTTATGTTGTATGCATTCACTTATTATAATCACATTCGGAAGGTACACAAGGGTGTCTTAATTTAGTGTAATTCATCTGACTCTGGCTCTTCCAACATCTGTAGGTGTCTATAAAAATCATTTGCCCATGACTTTTGAGTTTACCTGCCACTTACGGTTTCTCAAAGGTCACATCCAATTTGCTGCTTCCTGCACTTTATATGAAGAGGAAGGTTAATCTCCAATCTGGAGAAGCCTGGAGAAGGAACACACTTGTGAAGTCAGGCAGAGGGCGTGAGTGGGCGGGCTCTGAGTTGCCATCTAGCCGGAGGAAGCTTGAAGCTTGGGAGGCTGGTTGAGGACTTGAATTCTTTTGTGCTGCCCTTTAGTCAGCTGCTATCTGGAACACGCCAGTGAAAACAAGTGCTGCTTGTCCCAGCGACCAAGGGAGGCGTGTAGCAGCTGCAGTGGCCCCCTGAAGGACATTGTTTATGACCAGCTCTGTCTGAGGCACTGGAAAACAATTGATTGCCAAGGCTCAGGCCTTATCCCAATCTAGTTACTGCTGTTATAGATAACAGAGGTGTGAGTATGAAAGAACTCGAATTAACTTTTTAAAGTTTCATTTCAGCTGTCATGTGTGTGTGTCTGGAAGGTAGAGAGTGAGATGGAACAGAACCGAGAAAGGGGTAAGGGGCCCAGAGAAGGCTTGAGAGAGAAATGTGCGGCCGAGGAAGAGCTGGAGGGAAGGGAGAGAGGCGGGGTGCCTCCTGGGCCCAGAGTGGTCAAGGCTAGGGCTGCTCTGCTGCGGCTGCTGACCCTGGGGGCGGCATGCGTTTTCCATGAGCCCCAGTTGCCCCTAGTGTAAATAGGGGAACCTACATGTGCGTTCCAGATGTAAAATCTTCCAGTTTTATGATGCAGGTTTGAGAATAAATTGACTGGTGAGTGGCAGCAAAGGGTGAGGGTTAAGGTTTCTGGAACCAGAATGCTTCTGTTCAAGTCCAGCCCACTCCTTTCTGCCTGTGTGACCTTGGGCTAGTCACTGGACACCGTTGGTCCGAGTTACCTCCACACTGAGAACACTGGGTGGCAGACAGCACAGTTGGTACGTCTGAGCTATTATTATGCTCCTGGACATGTCTTGACAGAGTATGTGAGGCTTTGGGAACTAAGCAAGTACTTTGTCTTCTGTGTGACAGTAAAAAAAAACCAGATAGGTTTAGGAACTGGAAAGCAAAAAGCTTGTCCTTCTTGTGCTCCCCCAGATTGAATTGGGAGGCAGAGAACACACGGAAGGCTTTAGGTGTCAATCCCCCTGCGCTCTTTCCTTTCTCTGTTCTAGGTTACCTTGCTCACTGAGTGGTGGTGAGACTTTTTGTCGTAGCTTGTAATGAAATCCTTGGATACAGAACTAAACAAAATTGAAATTCTATAGTAGAGTCATCTCCTCTGAGAACCCTATTGCGCTTCCCAGGTTGCCTTAATTCCCCCAGTGCCTTGCTATACGGACAAGAGTGCTGCTGTGCCCCACACAACTTTTTTGGTCCCTGCCTACCCTCAGAGTGTGGGAAAGAAGGTTTCTTTAACCAACACAGTGTTGAGTAAAAGAAATAAGGGAGGAAGGGCAGGTATTGGAAGGGTACCTAGCCAGATGGGGGCCTACCAAAGTCCTGAGCGAGGCTCCTGCCAGTTCAGGGCCTTTAGAGAGAGGAGGCAACAACAGGGGATGTGGATTTACTTCTCATGCGTGCTCTTTCTTCCCTTTTGGGGCCCTGGGGCCCAGAGAACTTCGGAACTGTGCCCAGGTCATGTAGCCAATAAATGATAGAGCCAGGACTGGGCCTTGGATTCTGTCCAAGGTCTGGGCTCTTTCTCCTCTCTCCTATTTCCTTTACCCTTTCTTACCTTGTTCGAAGTGACTCTTCACTTCCTTTTCTTCAGAGGAAGATGCAAGATGGGGGTTTATGTCACTTAGAGGGCTCTGCTCCCCTGAACTCCTTGTATATCTCTCAGCCCAGGACCATGCCACCAGTGAGTCAGCGGGGCTCCCAGCGGATGTGAGAGTGACCTTGCCAGTCACCACAGCTAAGCTCAGGTAGTGAGCCTTTATTCTAGGACCGTCTGAGATGCTATGAAGGCCTTACATAAGCAAATAAAAAGAGCATTATGAGAATGGATATCCTAAGTTCTATGCCAAGAAGGCTTTAAAAAGCACTCTAAAGTAGTTAAGATGATCACCCTAATTTTGCAGGTGGAGAAACAGAGGCAGAGAGAGTTTTGGTGACTTGCCCGGAATCACCCAACTAGTAAAGCATCAGAGCCAAGATTGGACCTTGGCTGACTGACTTCCTAGTCCACACCCTAAACTAGTATGTAGTGCTCTGGGTGAGCAGGGAAAGGGGTGAAGTAGAGGGGCAATGGAGTGCTGGGAAGGTGAGGGGTAAGGGGGGTGGGGGTTCTGGGAAAACCTGATTTGTAGCTCTTGCTAATTTCCATGATGTAAGTACTCCCGCCACGGTCAATTTCATGCTACTGACCTGATGTCAACTGACTTATGGATTTTAACAGCTGATTTTTGTGACCTGGAAAGAGTTCCAGCACACGACTGAAGGTCATTACCAAAGAAAGCAGCAGGTTCAGGATAAAATAAAGTTATGTAAGGTATACTTGAGCACATGTGACTCCAGAGAACTGGAAAGTGCAAGGGTTGGGGTGATGAGAGATGGGGTTGGAACGGAGAGTGGTATCAGACTGGAATGTCGAGTGCAGTGTGTTTATTTTTTCTGTAGGAAACTGGAAGTCAGTGGAAGTTTTTAAGTAGCCAGGTAATGTGAGCAGCCTTTTAGGGTAAGAACTCTGATAAGCAGTACACATCAGGTTATAGAATTCAGGTTAGCAGGCAAACACAGGAAATAATGAGCATATAATCAAGGCAGCAGTACGAGTTGTGGGGTGGAGGCTGGAGGTAGAACAAGATTTAGAAATTGTTGGCAGGTGGAATTGACAAGATGGTTGACTGATTGCTTATCATGTGAGGGAGAGAAGGAGCCGAAGAAAATACAGGTGTCCCCTGCGGTGCCACATTGCTGTTATGAAAGGCCTGCATTGGTACCTGTGTTTGCTAACGTAAGGGAAGGGTTTCATTTTTATGAAAAATAGTAAAAAGCAAAAACAGCATTCAGCGTTTGCTTTGCATCGAGCCCTCGTGGAGGTAGCACATACCCCAAGCAGCGAGAGTGGCACCCCAGGAGTTTACACTGAGTATCCTAACATCAAGCCACCATAGCTTTGTACTGTGGCTGTGAGCATCTGGGCTTTTTCCCGATTTATGTTGTGCATCCATTAGCAAAATGTGTCCTAAGGTATTATTAGGAAAGCCCAAGGGAGCTTGTAAGGCTCTTACACTTGGCGTAAAACTGGACTAAAAATATGTTTCCATTTAAATGAATGGTAATTGCTTCTTCGCTTCACGCCACTTCAGCTTCTGGAAGGTTTCATAGGAACGCTCTATTTTCAGATAGCAGAAGAAACCCATGGCAAGGATTGTTCCCAGCTTGAAAACTGGAATTATGGTCAGATCATTAATAAAGAATGGAGTTGCTGAGTTGGGGGTGGAGAAGGGAGGGTAGAACATGTTCGTTTCCAAGAGCTTTTAGGCTAGATCAGCATGTCAAACTCACAGCCTGCAGGCCGCACGACGTGGCTTGGGCTAGATCCTGGAGACAGTTGGAAATAGGCACCTGCCACTTAAGAACCACTGATCGGGAACTGGAGAGAGAAACTTGGAAGTCATCAGCCTATGGACAGAGGTCCTAGCCATTCAGTTTAATAGGCTGCTAGTTAGTAAGCGCTTCCTGTTTGCTAGGCATTGTGCTGTGGAAGTACATTGGTTTCCTCAGGGAAAGCAGGAGTTGTGCAGTTGAATAAAATTAAAAAATGGGACTGTGAGGAACACTATTATTAAAGGGCCAGTGGGCAGTAGAAGAAGAAATAATCAATAAAAGACACCCCCACCCCCCAAGAAAAGAGGTATTAATTATTACTATGGCAAGAGAAAAGACTGAAGAAGTTCAGGGGAAGAGAGTTTCAAGAAAGAGCAAGTTGTTAGATGCCTGCAGTGCGGACAAGCGCGTCCTGGGCATTGGCAGGGGGTGATGGGGCCATTGCTGAATCTCATAAGAAATGGGGTTGGAGGTATCCAGCCGGAAGCCAGATTGTAATGGGTTGCCTTCAAGAGGGCGGCCTTGGAAAAGGCGCCATCTTTAGGGTAAAGACAGCACTGATCTCAACAGAAAGCACGTTCTCTTTCGAGGTAAATGCCCTCAGCTTTTCTGCCTACCAGCTATAATCTCACCAGCCACTGCCTCGGAGGCCAACCCTTTTATCTGCCTCCAGAACCTCTCTCCTTCCTCCAGGGGCTCACTTCACTTACTATTTCTTTTTTCTTCTGGAACCTTTGTCTCTGCTTGTTTACAGGCTCTTTCCCTACAAGCATGCTCAACTTCCATCCTTTTTAAAAAAAGGTTTTCTTAACTTTTCCCCTCAGCCTCTTGTCCAGTAGTGAAAGTGCCGCTCCACATTCCTCATGGCTGTCTCTTCACTCCCACTCATTCTGCAACCCAGCACAGCCTGGCTGCCAGCCAGCTACCTCCCACTCGGCTGCACTCGTTAGGTCCACGGGTGATCCCATAACGCATTGTCGACACCAACCGCCTGTCTGGCCCCTCTGCAGGCATTTAACAGTTTGCTCTTTCTTGAAACTCTTTCCACTCAACTTCTCCAGCTTCTTGTTTCTCTTGCCATGCTAATCATTAATGCCTCCTCTTTTTTTTTTGGGGGGGGGGGATGGGGATAGGGACGGGGAAGGTCTTTTAATGATTGGTTCTTTCTCTCCTGTCCACTATCCCTGTAAGTGATGCTGTGCCCAAGGTTTCATATTTTATTTTGTGCAGCTTTACAATTCCTGCTTTCCCTGAGCAAATTGACTCCCCCTCTCCGGTGGAATTTACTCTATTACTAAAAGCCTTCAGAAACGGTGATCAGATAGCCAGAGTCAGGTTGGATTAGCGATCCAAACGCAAACATGTGAAGGAGTGTTTTTTTATTTTTATAATCGGGATGGGAATAGGAAAGAGGACCTCGATGTCTTCCTATTCTCACTGGAGGAGAGTGGTGCTGAACACTTGTAAAGCAAAGTGTGGGCGGGGGGTGGGGGGCAGAAAGAAGTGTGGAATGGAACACTTGTCGCACACACAAATACCTGTGTGCCTGTCCTCCCCCTTTCTCCTTCTCCAAACTGCTGACGATTCTTTAAAACTCCGTTCAACTCAGCCAAGGCCCGTCTTCAGGCAGCCTCTCTACCCAGCCCCCGTCTCTTCTCTCCTCCTTTAAGGTATGCATCTCTAATTTTGAAGTTTGTCCATCATATCATAATCATCTTATTGTGTCTAGTAAGTTCCCACTTTCAGGGCCTGTGAAACTTTCCCCTTACCCCGGGAGTGCTGGCTGGTTCAATAATTCAGATCACACACTGCAGCCTAACAGGAGAAAATAAAATGTTAACACATGTGCATGGGAAATTCACATAAGCGTGAAGTCCAAAGATGGGCAAAATGAGGCCTGTGTGTCGTTTTGGACTAAGGAGGGGGAGGGAGGCACTTCACAGGGAGATGAAAAAAAGCAACTCTACTTCCCTTTTAATTTCTGAAATGAGCCTGTATCTAATTTTCCTTTTCAAGTCACCTGTAATTGCTTCAAGGTTCTGATGCTTATCTTTGATGTTTGTAACACTTCTCCTATGGCAAGTCCTAGACGATGTATACTTATTACAAAGAGATCTAAAAAAAAATCAGCATTTTTGAAGAACTTTATCATGTCTCAGATTCACTAGGAGATATACTGGAATCTTACAAGTTAACTTAGACATAAATTATAAGTTAGCTTAAAGGTGCTGATGGCCAGCCCTGGCCAAGTAGCTCAGTTGGTTGGAGTGTCGTCCTTCGCACTAAAGGGTTTTGGGTTTGATCCCTGGTCAGGGCACATATGGGGAGCAACTGATCTACCTAACCGTTCCATTGGCTTTGCATGGAGCAGTTCTGAAGTGAGTCTTATCTGACCTTCCCTGACTGTTCTGCCCGTGTTCTCCGTTTCTCATACCCCAGGTGGAAATCCTGGACTCTTTGAATCTTTTCTCTGTGTCCTTCTACCCTGCCTACCTGCCTCACAGCCCTTCTCTCTATGAGCATTGCCAAGGCCCATCAACTCTTGACTCGGTGATCCTGCTGATGTTCCTGACCCTGTGTTCTCCAGGGGCAGAGCCTCATTTTCTCTCCTGCAATCGACTGCCTGGCTCTTATAGCAGTTGCCTTTGCCTCCAATCTCTTCTCTTAAACCACTCTGTTGTGAATATACTTCAGCTTCATAATTCTTCCTAAAGGATGATCTCATAATATCAATAAAACAGTGTCCCACAATCTTGGTTGTTTTATCGTTGAACACCAACTAAGGTCTACACTTGAGAGCATTTACTCTGCCAGTAATTTTCCTGCTGTACTTCCAGTCAGACTGGACTGTCCTCTCTGCCAGAAGTTGCTGCTGGTGGCCCTTAGTCCAGTTTGGCCTGCAGGCATGTTTTGTTTGGTTCCCAACTTAAAAAGAAAATAAATAAATCTGAATTAGTGCTTTAAAATCAAAGGAATTTTCTTCAGAGTTAAAGTCTCAAAGAAAGTACAAGGAACTGTGAAAGCTTCAGAAAAGATGGGAACTTGGGGAAAGGGAGGGAATCAAACAAGACTAATCTAATAAAAGAGTAATATGCAAATTGACCCTCCACTACACCCATAAGCCATGCCCACTGACCAATCAGGAGCAAATTTGCAAATTAACTCAACTAAGATGGCAGCAGCCAGGGAGCTGGAGTTGCCCCAGGCAGTGGAGGAAGCCAGGGCTCTGCAGGCCCTGAGCTCTACTCAAGGCTACAAAGTTTCAATTATAGAAGATAAACCCCAGTTACCTGCCAGGCTGGGACCTTGGGTTGCCAAGGGCAACCCAGGCTTCGAGTGGGGGACCAAGGCAACAAAGTTTCAATTATAGAAGTTAAATAAATCCCAGATACCTGCTTCCAGCCAGGCACCCCAGTAGGGACCCAAACCCTGAAGGGCCTGTGGGCAGCCTGAAATGGCCCTCTGCCCCTCACCCAGGCTGGCCAGGCACCCCAGTAGGGATCCAAACCCTGAAGAGGCTGTGGGCAGCCTGAAATGGCCATCAGCCCCTCACCCAGGCTGGCCAGCCATGCCAGCAGGGGGACATCCCCCAAGGGGTCCCATACTGCGAGAGGGCGCAGGCCAGGCTGAGGGACCCCACCCCCCCGAGTGCACCAATTTTTGTGCACCGGGCCTCTAGTATATATATAATAGAGGCCGAGATTCATGCACTCGGGGGGGGAGGGGGGTGGAGGCCCTCTGCCCAGCCTGCGCCCTCTCACAGTCCAGGAGCCCTTGGGGGATGTAAGCCTGCAGTCGAACGTTCTAAGCGCTGCCGCAGAGGCGAGAGAGGCTCCTGCCATCTCCGCTACACTCGCCAGCCATGAGCCTGGCTTCTGCCTGAGCAGTGCTCCCCCTGTGGGAGCACACTGAGCACCAGGGGGCATCTCCTGCATTAAGTGTCTGCCCCCTGGTGATAAGTGTCATTCCACCATTTGGTCAATTTGCATATTACCCTTTTATTATATACTAGAGGCCCAGTTCATGAAAATTTATGCACTGGAGTAGGGGTCTCTCAGCCTGGCCTGCTTCCTCTCACAGTCTGGGAGCCCTCAGGGGTGGGAGGCAACCCGGTGATCTGGGAAAGGTGATGCCCCATCACACCTCTTCTGCCACTGCCAGCAGCACAAGCCTCAGCCAGCCCTGGTTACCTGAGTCTTGGGCGGCCCTGGGTGGCTAGGCAGCTGCCATCTGAGGCTTGCCCACACCTTGGGTGGGCCCTGGGCAGCTGGGGAGGCTGATGGACTGGGGGACTCCGGAGACTGGTGCGTGGGGTCGGCCTGGCCTTGCCGTGCACCTGCCGCCCCGGTGGGTCTGAGGGGACTGGGTGCCACCATCTTGTGGCTGTGGGCACTGCCATCTTTGAGGGTGGGACTGTCAGCATGTTCTCTCCTTATAGACTGTGGGTGCCACCATCTTTGTGATGGTGTGAGGGTCATTAGCATATTCCCTCTTTATTAGATAGGAGGATATCTAATCTAATAAAAGAGTAATATGCAAATTAACCATCACTCTGAGACATCTAAGCCACGCCCACCAGCCAATCAGAGCAGCTGTATGCAAATTAACCCAGCCAAGATGGCAGCCAACAGCCACAGAGCTAGAGCAAACAGGAGGCTTCCACTGCACCAGCGATGGAGTTAAAACTGCCTGCCTAGGCCTGCCGGGCCTCTGCTCAAGGCAACAATGTTGCAATTATAGAAGACAAATAAACCCCAGAAACCTGATTCCAGCCAGGCTTGCTGGGATGCTGGGTCAATCAGAGCTGTGGGCAGCCTAAAAACGGCCCTCAGCCCCTCATCCAGGCTGGCCAAGCATGCCAGCAGGTGGACATCCCCCAAAGGGTCTCAGACTGCGAGAGGGCATAGGCCGGGCTGAGGGACCCTCCCTGAGTACACAAATTTTTGTGCACCGGGCCCCTAGTATATATATATTTGCTGATTTCAGAGAGGAAGGGAGAGAAACATCAATGATGATCAGCTGCTTTCTGCATGTCCCACACCGGGGATCAAGCCTGAAACCCAAGCATGTGCTCTCATCTGAATCAAACTGTGATCTCCTGGTTCATAGGTGGACACTTAACCATGAACCATGCACGTCAGCTACTCCCCTTCCAGAGGTTAATCATGACCATAGATTTTCATGCAGATAAATGGTCCATGAAAATTTATTTTAGAGAGGAGAATTTAAAAACTGTTTGACAGAATGAAATGACCATCCCTGAAAAAGGCGGAGAACCACTGACGTAGAATACAGCCTCTGCATCCAGGAAATGATGCAGTAGTCAGTTGTAATAGAGCCCTAAGCATTTAATGTGGTTGCTCATGTTGAAAGTTGACCACGTGCTAAGTTAGTTACGTGTGTGGGTATCAGTGTACTGTTGCTTTTCCCCAGCCTGCCTTCCCTTTTGACATAAGCATACAAATGAACTCTTTAGAGATAATTATTTTACATCTCTTTAACCTGAAATAATTTTAGAACTTGGCAATCCTCATTGTCCTACTTACAAATGTACATGACGAGGAGGGGATGGTTATTTCAGTTTCTCTAGAAAAACTACACTACCTGTCCCCCAGGCTGACTCCAGAAGATGCAGCGACCTTCTGGATCAGAGGTATAATACTAATGTCAACCATTTAGGCTTAGTTTGTACCAGCCACTATTCTAGGTATTTTTGTTTTTTTCTTTTCATGAACACTGGCTAGTGGATTTAGAATACAGTGCTTTCCAGCTATTTTCATGACAGGCTTACGTATTCAAAAATAATATTTATATTATTATTGAATAATAATAATATAAATATTACTAGGGGCCCAGTGCACAAAGATTTGTGCACTCGGGGTGGAGGGAGTCCCTCAGCCCGGCCTGTGCCCTCTCACAGTCTGGGACCCCTCAGTGGATGTCCTATGATGGCCCCAGTCTGCCAGGCGCCTTTTGTGTGTGTGTGTGTCCCCAGCCGCATCTGAGGCTCGGAGCAGTCCTCCTGTGTGTGTCTACCTGCCAGGGGCCTGCCCCCAGGCACACCGTCAAGGCTTGGAGCAGGCACCCCCTCTATGTTGATCTCTCAGACTCTTGCTCTCCCCTGCATGTTGTTCTCTTTTTTGAGCTGTGACCAGGGCTGGATGCTGCCTGCCTCCCAAGCTTGCCTACCTCCCATCTTCCTCCAGCCACCAGAAAGCAGGGAAAACCCCATCTTCTGGTCAGGCCAGCCTTTTCCTGCTCCCTGATCCCTGGAAGGGACCTGGGAAGCCGCCAAGCAGGCCGCCGACTCTTTCCCACTCACCCGTCCCCTGCTGCCTTCCTTTCTCACTTCCTGGTGCCGCCAA